>VYZV01012485.1:66371-83773 GCA_013401275.1 Pandion haliaetus | reverse complement strand
GTGTGTGTTTTGGTTTTTTTGGTATTTGGGTTTTTTGGGGAATGTAGGGTGTTTTTTTTTTTTGTTTTCTTTTTTGGCGGTGTGTGTCTTTTTAAAGCTGGAATATGTGTGTCTGCTTATTAACTTAGTTGAAAGTGACTGAATCAGTCAGTCAGTCTTGCAGGTCTTTTCCTTGCTATGTTTGCTTGGCCTTCAGTACTGAGTCAGGGAGGCCTCTGACCAGATGCAGTTATCTACATATGAACTAGTTACCTGGATCAAATCTCCACCATATTCTGTGGAAAGGAATAAACATTTTAAAGCAGCAATTCTTTTCCTCCTAATACAGATGTCTAATATAGTTCAGATGAATTGCACCCCAAAAATGACTGTGTCTCTTCAGTTGTAATGCAGGGAACCTGGTGTGAGTACCACAAGTGTGGATATTTTTACTGTCTGAAATTAGACAAAATTAAATGTAGGCTGTGCTGAAATCCCACTCTAAAGGAGTTTGAAACTATCTACCCTCTCTGTTCTTTGTCGCACTTAGTTCCTGTCTGTCTTAGTCTTTGTCTCCAGTTTCCAGACAAAAGAGCTAGGATAAATGTTTGTGAATGTTTCTGCTGGCTAGACAGCTTAAGAAAAGTGATGATGAACCTTTTGAAGAGTTTTTCCCTTTGTACAGGGATCAAACTAATTTTAAACTAAAGCCCTGATTACAAAATAAAAGCATTGCGACAAGGAATTAATCAGGAAGCCCTATTCTATTTTTAATTCACAGTCTACTTGAAATCATGTTAAATTGCAAGGGAAGAATCAACTCCAGATAAAAGCATCTACATTTACATATATGTATAGGTATCTTCATGTGTTTTAGGTGACAAACCTGTCATTGCTGTCAGTGAATCCTGGAAAGTAATTCAGCTGGCCAGCCAAAATTTGTACTGTAGAGTGTGCTAAATTTCTCCCAAGACTCTTCATTACATTAACTAGAGGACAGGCTAGAGTGTAAGGAGAGCTCAGAAACTCAGCTCACGGGAGGACAGAGTCACATCTCAATTTCTCAGGACAACAACTCAGGTTTGCTGATTCCCAGGTCAGGATTAAGGTGAAATGGCACCAGGGATCCTTTAACTCACAAAACTCAACTTTTATTCACTCACAAGAATTGGCATGATCACAACAAAAATTGGCATGAAACCATGTCAGTAAACAGACACCTACACATCGATAATACTAGTCTCTTAACCTTCAACTGCATTTCTCAGTATTTGGAAACCCTCAGCTAAAAGGAGATAACATACCAGTAAAGGCAAGATTTTAATGCACATTAACAGATCAAAATAAAGATGATAAAGGAGTTCAAGGTTCTCCCCCCCCGGTTCAAGAGTATGCACATAGTAAGTTGATGCTGCTTCTGGGTATGTTACAAACAAACATATTTTCAAGTAGGTAGTTTATTAAAGAAGAGTGAATTGTTTTGTTGCCCATAAAAACAGCATGGAAAATAGAAGGGCTAGTGTTTGGGAAGTTTAATTATGATTTAAGTGAATTATGCTGAAATGTTTGTTGTTCACTCAATTACTTAGTGAAGGTAGATGCAATTTCCATCAGCTTTCTTACTCCCTGGTAACGCTTCTGATTGAATCGACTGCAAAATGAATTCCTGTGAATTGCTGACTAACTCTGCAATATAGATTGGATACTAGCACTCTGGGATTCTTCAGCAGTGAATTTTCAAGATGAACTATGTGGAACACAGATTTAAATACCTTTATTCAGCATGGGTTTTAACTTTTGTCTTTATTATGCTATTGGGCACCTAATCAGTGAATAACTTACTGGGTTTTGGCAAAAAGTGTTTCAAACAAGCAACAAGTCAAAGAAAAGAAGCAAAGGAATTGTGTTCATAAACATATCCCAACTGATAAAGAGGGAGGAAAACACAGTTCCTTCCAGATTTCAAAGTGTTTGGAGAAGGAATATGATATTTTTTATTTTATATCATAACATATTCCTTTCTACTTTATGAATCACCAAGATTCATAATTGTGCTGAGTTATCTTTATTACAACTATGTTAAATGAGTTCTTGTTGCATCCTAAAGTCCTAAGTGAAACTGTCAATGACATTGCGCTTGCCATATGAGCTCTGTTCTTCTCCCAGCAGAGATGGACTAGATGACCATTGTAGGTGCCTTCCAAGTGAAATAATCTATTCTATTCTATTCTATTCTATTCTATTCTATTCTATTCTATTCTATTCTATTCCCCAGCATGATGTTTCATGAGTTAACATTCAAACAATAATTTTCCATATCTATGTAAAAAACTTAATTATGACAACCTCACTGTGATATGCAGAATTTTATCCCATTTGTATACTTCCATGAATGCTACTCAAATTTACTGTGAATGAGCATCTAACTGTAAAAGTTTGCTACCAAAAATTTGCCCTGTATTGTATCCTGGTATAATAAGAAAATGTGTGAGAAGGAAAACATTATGTTTCTATTTGAAATTGCTGTCTTTGCTATATTTTGTGTAATATGATTCTTATTGATGTGTCCTATTAGGTTGTTGTCATCAAGCAAAAGCTGAACACTGGCATTTTGAAAAGTAGAGTTATTGACAAAGAGTCAGTGGGAAATTTAGAGGTTAAAGCCTTATCATCAGAAAACTTCTTATCCATTTCCACAACATAGATATTTTTAAAATTTTCTTCTGCTGTTTTATCAGGTTCTATTCTCAAATTGTAGCCAAAAAGGACACCATGCCAAACCTTATTTTCACCAAAGTGCTAGTTAGGCAAGTAATGGAATAATTGGTCATATTTTGCTATTTATAAAAGGTCTCCAAATGATTGTGAACTCTCAGATGGATTTATTATCTAAAATCCTTTTCACATTTCCTCAAAGAAGGCATCAGAGTGCTATAGATCCCCTGTGGCACCTTATTAGCCACAGAATTGAATACTAGATGTTGTCTTCAAAGCCCTGCATGAGGGAAGTAATAATTATTTTCAAAACTAACTCTCAACCTTTTGCCAATTGTGGCAGGTGAAGTAGGCAGGTATACTTTTCTTTCTCATGCCCTGTTTTGAATGTGAGGGTACCATTTTCATTACTGAGTCCATTGCATATCTTATGGTGTGACAAAATCCTCATGAAAAATTTCAGACAAGGATTAAAGAGATGATCAAATGAAGACATGACCATCCTTCAAAGAGCAAGCTTACCTCAAAAGAGGTCGTGCTGTTTAATTTCACATTTGCAAGAGGCCCACTGTAAAATCAATCATTCTCGGGTTATGCCTGAGGCAGATGAAGGTCACAGCCTTTAGTTTGTTGGCAGTTCAGTCAAACTGAGTCTCAGTGTGGACTAGAGCTCTCTAATGTTCAGATGGATAAATTAATATTCCCCTTTATCTAAAACTCTAGGAAAGAAAAGCAATCATGGCCTCAATGAGATTTAGAAAGACTAAGCCATTTTTAGGAAAAAAGGTAAGGTTAATATAAAAGCAGGGGTAAGGATAAGACAGAGGTTAAAGGCAAAAAAATTGTTAGGGATCATGGACAGCACAGACATGAATGAACAAATTCAATGCACAGCAATAGTCAGACTCTCCCAATGGTAATTTCATGTCTAATAGTCAGAAGTCATGAGACTTGCCATAGGATTTGTTAGTTGCCCCAGTACTGAGAGGGTGGCCTGCACCGCCATACTTAGGAGCTCTCTAGTGACAGCTGAACATGGCAAAGATTAAAAAACAGCAACATGATGCATTGTCTGCTGCAGGCCTGACTGCTGCTTGTGCCTTCACCGCATTATTCATGTACAGCTCTGGATCCTTCCTCCACTGTGCTCTTCCTCCCTGATTAGTGTCCTCTGCTATTTCCACTCTGCAAGGCAGATGTCTCACTGCATGGAGCAGTGAAACTTTGCGATGCCCAGAACCTGGACTTATGATTTCTGGAAGAAGGAGAACCTAACAGGCAGTGATGGCAACCAGTCTTGCCAACAGATACTGAAACACAGTCTTCTCCACAATGTGTCAAGGTTATCATAGTTGCACAGGGACCAGCTTCTCAATTAATCTTTTTAGTTGCAGATAGCTGAGAGCTGGGACTCTTCAAAAGGCCAGTGCTTCTAAGATACAAGATGGAAATCTTTTTTTCAGTATGTGATGCTTCAAGGTGAGATGCTTAATCTCTTTGATAGCTGGCCTATGTGACTGCAGTATGCAACTCTGTGCATGTAATGAGTTACAGCTTTCTCTGAGGAGAACAAGGACCCTCTCTCATTCCGCATTGAAAGCAGAAGATGATCTCATTGTGGTCATGGTGTAGAGCTTGGTCTCCCTGCACAGGCCCAGGAGAATCACTGTACAGTCAATCCACATGGGAACACTAGGTGTGAAGTGTCACATTCAAAGTATGTTTACAGAACCAGCTTCAGATACAGTGGCTGAGCAGCTGGTTGGCAAGGTCCCTTCAAACACAAGTCTCTGCCCTGTGCCCTGAAGCATTAAATGGCACTGGTCACAGACTTCTCTTTCCTGCTGGTGCTGTGGGTCTCCTTTTCAAACATGGGCTGTGGAAGCAACTTCATTTAATGTCTCCCAGCTCTCTCTTTCTGTGTGAATGGCTCCTTTGAAGCAGTTCTTCAAGTCTGTGTTTTTTTGCCATATACATGCCCTGCAGAGGAGAAGCGCTGCAAGGCCAAACCCTCCTTGGAGAAGCCTCTTCTCAGCTATTCTTGGATTAACTTCCAATTCCAAACAACCTGATTTTACTCCTCTCCCTCTAATACCTTGATTATTGCTTTTTCAGCTTTTTTCCATTTAATGGAGAAGGTTGGGACTTTGCCCATAATGGCATAGAGAGTCTCTCTCCTTTTTTACCTAAGGACATTTTAAGAACTTTAGTGATTTCAAAGCAGACTTAGGTGAAATGAGGGAATGAAGAAAAGAAAAAAAACACCCCATGAACAAATGCATGACTGATAAGGGAATTTTGAACTGCACAGCTGCAATCATTCACTCGAGTGCCTGAGATTTTGCAGCACATATGGCCTTCTGTCAGGAGATTCCACAGCAGCAGGCAGTTATTAACAAATAGCTTGCCATCCAGTAGTATAACTGATGCAAAACTCAGCAACATAGTCACTGCATACCACCATGATCTATTTGTTTTCAGAAGTTAAAGCAATTTTTTTTTAAATTTTTTTTTTTTACTTTTGACTTTAACTACTTTAACAACAGTATATAGAGGAGTTAGAATATTTTGTTACTAGACTACATGGTACATTTTCTTTCCTCCTGAATCTGAGATTTAGATAGGACTCATGCTTTTGGGAGTTTTCATAAATCTGTACCTTGGCTTCTCTTATACTCTCATACCCTGGCCAGTCTACTGGAAATGGAAAAGACATTCCTTACTGATCGCTTTGGCCATACACTTGTGAGCCAAGACAGTGTTGTTTTGGTCATTAATATTTTCTTTTGTCCTGTCTGGTTTAATTTCAAAGGTGCTCAATGTCAGCCTGTATTTCTCTAGGGATTTTCACTTGTGGACTATTGGTGCTTTGCAGATTCTGGGTTATGAAGACCTACTGCAGTCCTGTGAGGTAAGTAAGTATTATTATTGCCATTTGAAAAGGGCAAGGGATGAGGAAATGAGGCCTAATTTGTGACCTGACAAAGATCACTGTGGAGGTCTACAGAATAATTTAGAATGGAAAAAATGTCTCCCAGGCTATGAGTTCTTTGTCTTTACCACAGGATGGATCTTTGACAGATGCAAATAACTCCCTAATGAGCTGAGGATCATTCTAGCTTTTGAAACAGAGAAAGTGTCCCAGGGAATCAGGCTAGTCTTCCATCTCATTCAGCAGCTTGTCTCTCAAAATTACCTTTGAGGAGCTAATTCAGAAGCAGACACTCTGCAGTAGGACTTTTACTTATCCCCTACTAGAAAAAAAATCTACTTAATTCTCCGAAGTTTTGTGATGAATAAAGATCTGAAGCATGAATATTTTTTTTTCCAGAATTCTTGTTGGCTTTTAACACTTACTGTTAGAAAGCTGGATTTTAGTGCTACCAGCTCATATCCAACCAAAGCAGCTCAGTAACTATCATTAGTGGCAACTATGAACAGATACTCAGATGTCTTATAGACCTAACTAGAAATTTGAATTCCTAAATTTTACAATGAATCCTTGATGTATGCACTTATTCATAGCTTTCACCACTCAGAAGACCCCAGTAAGGACATACTACTATCTGAAATCCTCTGTACTCTTCCAGGCTTCCCACTGGAAGCTGAATCAAACTCAAAGGAAATCTGCACAGTTATGATCTGTCTACAGTTTAAGTAAAATGTCACCAGAGGCTTCAGAAAAGCTCCAATTCTCAGACACAGTGTAACTTTATAACTTCCAGATAAAGTTCCCCTGTAGAAGAAGCATTTTTCAGAGGGCAAGCCTAAAACTGTGCAGGGAGCTCTTATAGGACAAAAAGATACTTTTCTGTTCCCAATGCCAGGTATGTTTGTTCACTTGTCAGTCTTTAATGTGATGCAAGAGAAATGTGCACCTGAAAACAGTTAACAAACTCCTGCCAGCGATAACCTCTCCCCCGCACACCTTCCTCAGACTAGATAGTAGCAGTGAGAATAAACTCTTCTTAGTCACGCTGTTTAATGCAGTGCTGGTAAGTAATCAGCTATTTTAATACTGTATAGAGGAGAAGGTTGTTTCTACCTTCTGTTCATGTTAATGCCTTCCCATACCACCTAGCTGAGGAAGGACCATTCGGGCAGTTGAATCTAATCAATAGTTATGCATACATTTTGTCTCAATTAAGAAAGATCACATTACAGCCTCCTGAGGACTCTGATCATTAATATATTAAAAGATATATGACTTTTGAGCTTGATAGAAACAAATGCATTTTTTCCCCATGAATAATATATCATGTGTAAATTAGTGTCTGAATTAATGTTGTGTGGCTGCAGTGAAAAAAATAGCACTGGCTTTATTACATAATAAAATGCCCTTAATTGTTGGACTAGAGAAGCTTTATAACATACCATTACTTTTGGTAACAACCTCTGCCTTTTCATCGATCAGAAAATGTTATCAGTGAGAGCCAGATTGAAAGTAAAACTGAAGAATAACATTACAGGGCTGATGCAGTTGAGCGAAATAAATTGATGCTGGCCTGACTTTGAATTTAAAATGAAATATAATTAATAAGAAGATTTACAGAATAAATAACACTTTTCCAACTTTTAAAGCCAAATGTTTGCATTCAAAGTAGTAAAGCATTACATACAATTTGACTGCATTTCTCAAACCATGAATGGTGTGTTGTCAAGCCTTTTTGTTTGCTTGTTTGTTTGCTTTCTTGTGGCTTAATTAAGGACCATCTCAAGGTACAGTTTGTAGTTACTCTAATGTCACTAAGCACTCAGCAAGTGCTTGCCTGGAGACTGTGATGGCAAAAGGCTATTAAAACATTTTTTATTCCCATCTGTTTAAATGCAACTTATGGATTTAAGATCCACCTTAAAGCAGTCATATAAGTTTTTTTCTTTTTTTTTTCTCCTAGGCAGAATTTTAAGAGCTAGAAGAACATAGTTGGGGAACACTATCTGGGGGCTGTACTTACTTCCCAGTCCAAACTGTCCAGCTTCAGACATGACTCTGGAAAACAGATGTATTTAGGGAAGAACTTAATCAGGTGACTAGAACTGCACATGTCCTTAAATGCTTTCTTAAATCAGTGCATAGGGCTGTAATCCTTCTGGGCTGGAGCTTGCATCTTAGCATGTCCTTAGCTCTGCCAGAACAGAAATGCTAATAACGGACTAGTTTAGGCCATTAATATGGAAAGCCTATACAACGACGTCAAGTTTCATGGCATGAATATAGCTAATTTGGGAGGCTATTGTGAAATCCACTGTCTAGGTTATCTTCTACAGCTCTATACAGAATAATGTTTATATTCCTGATAATCAAATTCGTTGTCTCACTTACTCCCTCTTCCTCTCTTCTTTTCCCCATAAGCAACACTGCTTGTGTAACTTTCCAGTGGTTCAAAGGTTTGCAGGTATAGGCAAGCACACAAATATTTAAAATCTAGAGGGAAACCTGTAACACAAAGCTCCATCATTCATCTTAACTTGATCAAAGTTTGCGGGTGTTTTATTCCAAGGATGTAAGAACAAGCATGGGTGTGCCATGGGAGTGGGAAGTCTAAGTAAAGTTGCTGAGTGAGAACCAACTGTAGAGAACTGCAGAAGGATTGTTAGAGACTAAAAGATTTGGTGATTAAGTGGCAGATGAAATTCAGGACATATAAATGTAAAATGACATACACGGGGAAAAACAATCCAAACTTCACATATAAAATGATGGGCCCTGAGCTAACTGCTATGACTCAGAAATGAGATCTTGAGGTTGTATTATACATTTTTATTGAACTCAGTGCCCAGCTGTGGTAAAAAAATGCAAACTGAATATTAAGAATTGTTAGGAAAGAGAATAAAATAGAAAATATCTTTATATCATTATGTAAAGTGCTGGTGTGCCTGAATCTTAAATTCTGTGTGCAGTTATGATCTCTGTTTCAAGGGCATAATGCTACTAGAAAAGGCCAAGTGAACAGCAGCAAAGGTAATCAATGGTGGGATGTATATTTCACATGAGGACAGACTAAATGGTGCAGCTTTTCATCGAAAAATAGTGGCAACAGAGAGCATTATAACAAGGGTGTATAAAGTTCTGTGGGATGCACAAAGGGCTCGTAGGAAATAATTTTCCACTCTCTCTACCCATACAGAAGCTAGGGTCTTCAAGTCAAGGTAGCTGGTAGCATGTTCACAGCAAACAAAACAAGAAAACTTTTTGTTGCACAACAGAGAATTAACCTCTGAAACTCCCTGTGGGTGTTGAAACTGTGCATGGAGAAGATGAATGGATGAATTCCTGGAGTAACAACACATTGAGGGCTAACGAACTCAGACAATGGCTCTGGCTCAGGGTGTCCCTAAGCTGCAAATTTTTGAGGAGCAAAAGACTATTCTAGTATTGCTGTACGGGCTCTGTGTCTGTATCCTCTTCCCAGGCATCTGCTGTGGCCACCTCTGATGACAGGATGCTAAGCCAGCTGACCCAGCACGGCTGTCTTTTTGGCTATGCTTATTCTGTGTTGTAAGCCATCCATACTCAGTCACCGCTATCTCATGTTGCACACTTGTGACAGTGATGGCTGCAGAGCTTAAAACTTCCCCATCTCCCTGCTAAGGCTGGTGCTGTTTCCACCTCAGAACACAGCATTCAGCCTGAAATGGAGTTTGAATTGAGCCCATACGTTTTTTATCTAAATCTGGATTTAGTCTGGCCATTAGAGAGATAGCGTTTGGACAATAAATTGAGATTAAAACCAGAAAGCTGCCAAGGTTCAACAGAACTCAGCGCTTACATTATCTGTCTCCATAAGCCATCTAGTCCCTCTTATCCATACAGAAAATGTAAATGCATCTTTCCAAACAATGAAGAGATGAAATTAGCAGCAGCAAAGCTCACTATTTTCTCTCTGGCTTAAGATTTTACATTGGAGAAAAATGTCTGGTTTTTGTATATAAAATGCAGCTGACAATTACTCCTTTTTTTTCAGTATTTTTTCAGTACTTTCCATTCATGCCTGGTAGTGTTTCTGCCCCCCCTTCCACTTCCTACAAGTGCCTTATATGTGTATCTTGAACTTATCACTGCAAAATTGAATTCTCCTTTACAATGGAAGTGGTAGGAACCCAGCCTGCACCAAAGGAGAAAAAAAACACTTTTCAATTTGTTCAGAACTGCTGTGCAATTAAAAACAAGAAGAAAATGACTGATTAAAATGAAACTCCCAGCAGCAGACTTCTGCATTGAGTTTAAATTTCTGTTTCTTCTCAAGCACGCTGTCTGAAAGTTTCTCTCTTGTTTATCAGCTGAAGTTCTTCTCTTCCTCCAGAATTTACCTGAATTCACACTTGCCAGCTTAAAGATGACTGGGGACTAAATGGTGTGTTATTTTACTCAGTCTAGTAGTGCAGTAAGAAGTAATGAAATGTCTTCCCACTTACTTAGTAGGCTCACCTGGAATTTGGGGCACTCTCATTCAAGAATAAGGACAGTAAGGAGATGCTTTTGCTATTGCTCTTGCTATGTTTGTATAAAATACAGTCTCCAATATGCATGCTACAAAGTTATATAATAAAGCTTAAAGCCAGCATTCCTGGTTTCAGGGATGACTTAATCTTCAGTGAGTAAATAAACTCTTTACAGTCATGTTAAACATCAAGTATATTTGTAGGCTTTGCTTTCATCATTAGAAAATGTCCAGCTACTCATAATGACAAGGGAAATACCCAGCCAAGGAATCTGTCTAGCCTGGTACTTTGTTCCTAGAAATGGTTACAGGAGATGCCACTGAGGGATAGATAGCATGTGAGCCTGGCCACCTTCTGCAGTTCTTTTCCCTCATAGTCCCTGCAACAACTGTAATAATTGGATAGGGCTCTTTATCCCTTCCTATTTCCTACTTCTGTTTATGGACCTGCTGGCCATGAATTTGCCTAAACCTTTCTTGAACCTGCTGATACTACCTGCTTCCCCCATGTCCTGCAACAACAGATTCCAGAAGTATGTAAAGAAGATATTTTTATTTATTTTAAAATCACCTCTTACCAGTTTCAGTGAATGTCCTGTGGTTCAAGAACAGAAGGATTCCTAAGGGACATCACCATTCCTTAAACATGTTAAGAAAAAAAAAAGTCAACAGGTTTCTAGGTGAAGTGTTAAAGTTAGAATAGAATCATAGAATGGTTTGGGTTAGAAGGGACCCTCAAAGGTCATAATGTCTAAGCCCCCTGCAATGAGCAGGGACATCTTCAAATCGATCAAGTTGCTCAGAGCCCCATCTAGTCTGACCTTGACTGTTTCCAGGGATGGGGCATCTACCACCTCTCTGGGCAACATGTGCCAGTGCTTCACCACTCTCATTGTAAAAAAAAATTATTCCTTATATCTAGACTGAATATACCCACTTTTAGTTTAAAACCATTATGCCTTGTCCTGCCACTACAGGCCCTATTAAAAAGTCTGTCCCCATCATTCTTATAAGACCCCTTTAAGTATTGCAAGGCAATAAGTTCTCCCCAGAGCCTTCTCTTCTCCAGGCTGAACAACCCCAACTCTCTCAGTGTATCCTCACAGGGAAGGTGCTCCATCCCCCTGATCATTTTTGTGGCCCTCCTCTGGACCCGCACCAACAGGTCCATGTCTTTCCTGTGCTGTGGACCCCATCACTGGATGCAGAACTGCAGGTGGGGTCTCACCAGTGCGGAGTAGAAGGGCAGAATCACCTCCCTTGACCTGCTGGTCATGTGGCTTTTGACGCAGCCTGGGGTACAGTTGGCTTTTTGGGCTGTGAGCACACATGAGCTCTGGCAACTCATGTCCAGCTTTTCATCCACCAATATCCCCAAGTCCTTCTCTGCAGTGCTGTTCTCAATCCCTTCATCTCCCAGCCTGTATTGATACTTGAGGTTCCTCTGACCCAGGGGCTGGACCTTGCACATGACCTCATTAAACCTCATCAGGTTCATATGGGCCCATTTCTCAAGCTTGTAGAAGTTGTGCGTCTCAAGTAAGTACCACATTCACATGTTGCAGGAGATGCTGAGACATAGATTGCAAATGAATCTCCAGTAATCTAGTTTCCAGATGAATACATTTAGAGGAAGCAGCAGTCAGCGTCTTGAGTAGAGATAACAACCCATCTTGCAGAACTGTGAAATATTTAGAGAGTTTTCTAGCTGAATGAAAACCCTGTGGAGTGTTACCAGGAGCAGCAAGCTACCCATCATGATTTCATTCATATTTATGAATCCATTTTCAAATACAGTTATAAATTTCTTAAGTTTTTCACCTTAATAAAATAAATTTTGCTTTCCCTTTAATGGGTGGTCTAGTTTGCAGAGTAATTTTGACAGATGGAAGAAATTGAAGGTGTCCCATTCTTCTGAGAATAGACACGTCAAAGGGAACAGACTGGTCCATCCTCACAGTGCCTAGAGTCCCAACACAACACCAGTGGCTTCATGTCAAATTTGTGGATGTTCCTCCAGTAAGTTGCAAAGGGTTTTCTGAGGATTGATGTTGTAGCTGCCTATTTAGAAAAAGTGTCTTCTGGTGGCAAGTCTTAACCAGATTATTGTTGACATTCAGCAGAACAAGAGGGATGATTTCTTAAACCTCTGAGACAAGTCAGCATTGCAAGCACAGTCTTTCTAACATTTAAGCATCTTGGAAGGGACAACATGAGATATGGGCTGAGTTTTCACCTTGCCTGTCTGGGTCATAGGTAAATAAATTACACTCTGATGTGAGCTGCAACAGTCTCCCATATAGAGCTTGATGGGACCACTGGCAGAACTGAAAAAGTAGCACTGCCTTTCCCAGGATGCTTCACTATGCACTGCCCCCCAGTATTGAGATAAGGGCTTTGTATAGCATCATGATTATGAGCCTTCTATAAGGAAGTACCACACCTATAGAAAATCCAACCTATTATACATACTTAGTCTCTGTAAGAGAAGCTGACAAAGCTAAATAAATACTCTTATGCCACCAGAATTTTATGATTATTGTTGCTATTATCACTACCTGCAGCTAGCAAGGGCAGTTGTAAAAGCAAAGGCCGACATCATCAGGGTATTTCCTTTAATTTTGGCTGTCCATTCTCTTTGCAGTTTTGTATGCTCCAGGTTTCTACTTCCATGCCTCCTTAATAGTTTATTCTCAACCATTTTATCCACTGCACACCCTAGTCCTTCAATTTAGTCTATTTCTTATATTTGTGTCTCTTGTACTTACCAAAACCAAACAAAACCCTTCCTGCAACTGACATGTTATTTGCTGGGCTTCACATTACTCTCTCTCATTAGGTGACTATCTTATTCTCTATTACTCATCTGACTGTTGAGATTATTTAGGATGGTGACTATGCACCGTCTTCTTGTCTTTGCCCAGTACCTGACATGATTGGATCCTCATCTTGACTGATCAGGCAACAGCTTGATAATAACAAGAAAATGCTATAATTCAATAGTAACCTGTTGATACATGATAATACATTAGCATGCACCAAACCCAAAGGATGTTGTCTTTCTATGAGCACAATGACAAGCCTTTATGTCTAAGCTAAATTTGATATTTATTCTGTGCAGAATGTAGATTGTATTACATATCTAAAGCCACACATATAGATGTCAATTTCTTGGCTTTTAATTACAAGATTGTTGATTTCATTTCTGATATTATGAACATGTTTCTATATGATCATTTAACATGTCCATCAGTGCTAGCAAAGAATGAAAGCAGTGAAGATGTTCTGTTTGTATGAAATAATTTCCTCAGTTAATTTAATTTGCAAAAATTGTCAAAGCCTTCAGAGCTCATTCAAATACTCCTTAGTTTTCTAAAATATTATCATAACAAAAACATTCACTCAACCCTGCCCCAAAATACAAGAAGAATTTCTCCATATACTTCTAATTATGCTCATCAATTTCTTCACATTTCCTTTGCTCTCTCTTTTTATTCTCCAAATTTATATTCAAATTGCGAATTGAGAATAAACTTAAATCACACATATATATCCTCCTGCATATTCAAAATAACAATGCGCAAACAAAAAATAAATAATTTAAGACATTCAAAGGTATCTCTTTTGGCGTACGACTAAATGACCTGCTAGACAAAAATGCCAAGTTTCTGACAACCTCAGTAACACCAACTGGTTTCTCAAGCATTTTAACAAAGATTAAAAGATTATTAAGACAGTTCATCTTAGGCATCTGCTTCTTCCAGTCGTGGCCATAGTTTCTCTTGTTTACTGGGGATCTTCACAGACTGAGAGTGAGGAACTGATCCCAGCAGACGGAAGGAGGCCTGGTAAGGTACGTCATACGAAGCCACAACACTGAAAATGTAATTGAAGAGGTCCACAAATGGTCCACTGAAAGAAATGAATAAACCTCATTACCAACAGCAGCAGTGTCGTGGTTTAAGCCCATCTGGCAACAACGCACCACAAAGCTGCTCACTCACTCCTCCACCCTGGCCCTGGTGATGGGGAGGAGGAAATAAAAAGAAAAGCTCCTGGGCTGAGACAAAGACAGGGAGGGATCACTCACCAGTTATGGTCATGGGCAAGAACCAGGATCAACTTGGGAAAAAAAAAATCAATTTTATTTACTACCATCAAAACAAGGACAATGAGAAGTAAAATCAAACCTTAGAACACCTTCCCCCCACCCGTCCCTCCTTCCTGGCTCAATCCCACACCTGGTTTTCTCTACCTCACAGGGAATGGGGGTTGGGGTCAGTTCATCACACGTTGTCTCTGCCGCTCCTTCCTCCTAAGGGGGAGGACTCCTCACTTGTCCCCTGCTGCACTCTGGGGTCCCTCCCGTGGGAGACAGTTCTCCATGAACTTCTCTGCCATGGGTCCTTCCCACAGGCTGCAGTCCTTCAGGCACAGACTGCTCCGGCGCGGGCTTTCCCATGGCGTCACGGCCATCTTGGGGGCATCCCCCTGCTCTGGCATGGGCTCCTCCCAAGGCTGCAGGTGGGCATCTGCTCCCCCGCTCCCCTCCCTGGGCTGCAGGGGGACAGCCTGCCGTCTCACCACGGGCTGCAGGGCCATCAGCCTCCTCAGGCGCCCATCCTCCCCCTCCTTCTTCACTGACCTCAGTATCGGCAGAGGGGTTCCTATCACGTTTTCCCAACCTCCACGCTGCCGGTTCCCCTTCTTAAATCTGTTCTCCCAGAGGCGCTGCCACTGTCACTGATGGGCTCGGCCTGGGCCAGAGGCGGGTCTGACTCTTTGGAGCCAGGGCAGCTTCCATCAGCTTCTCACAGGAGCTGGCCCTGCGGCCCCCTCCCCCACTACCAAAACCCCACCACACAAACCCCCAAAAAACAGAGACTGTTATATGTAAGATAAGTGTAATATTAAATATATATCACTGTGCAAATCCAACGAGGAGCTGTGTTCTGGGCAATGCCAGTGCCTCAAGCCACTGAGCCCCTGCTGCTTCACCATCTTGCTGAGGCCAGGGAGCTCTGGACAGCCAACTCTGCCTTTACAGGAGTTGAGGATGGAAGAGCCAGTGTGTCACTGGTCTGTCTTAAATGTAATGCGTTGGCTTCCTGGCCTGGAAAGTCCTGTTTCTGCTGTCTTCCATGGCAAATCTGGATTCTCCTGGGGGGTCAAGGAAATATAGTACCCAGCAATTGGCTTCAGGGAGATGAGGTAAGAAGCACCCTTTTGCCATCTTGACCCAGGTGAAAAGACCCCCTCATCAGACCTTCCCTGCTAACATCTCAGCCGCATTCAGAAGATGGGACATTTTCTCCCCATGGGTGCAAGAGGCAGCCTTTGAAGAAAGTTCTGTATATACCTGCAGGAGAGTTCATATCTCCCCCACCATCCATGGCATTTAAATAAATATCAAGCATTTATAAATTATTTCTACAAATACTGAGTGTATAAAAACCCATTCGCCTCTGTCAAGGAAATCTCTAATAGTGAAGTTTAAATAGTTCCTGTGAACTTAAATTGCTTAAATCCACTTAAAAAGTGCGATTTATGGCCTAAGGATTTAGGAGCACAGTGAAATGCAGGGTTTTGTCTTATTGCTGAATAAGCTTGCCCCAAAACTGGGATTAAGTAATTAGCTGGTTTAGCTTCTCCAGTCAGCTAAGCTTGGCCGTGGTACCATATTGATGTACTATATATAGTGCTTTGGCTTCCACGCTGCTGCCACTGCAAGGCTCTGTGCTTTGGTACCCTCAGCTTGATGGATAAATTTATGTTATCTTACTATATATCACCCTGTGATTCTTGCTAGACAAAGCCCCTTTCTGAGCATGTTTTGTCAAGTTTCTTTAGACTGAATAACAAGAGAAATGTTTGTACAGTAAATTCTTCCTTCAAGTACTCAGACAGTTTCTTTATACTTGTGCATACACATTTGCAATGCTTTCAGTTGGCTTTCCCGTGTATCTCAGAACAATTCTCTTCTGATGTTTGCTATTGTTTGTCTGAGATTGTCTTTGTTTATGCAGTCTGGCAAAACTTAAATAAAAAGGCTTTTTCTGAAAAGCTTGGAAGACTGGGTGGCTCTGGACCCCGGGGAAAGGCTGTGCTCTCTCATACGGGGTGTTAATTTGAAATTATAATTAGTTCTGTTCTCTGTTCTTATGGATCATTTTATGAAATGATTGAAGGAAAATCCTCTGTGCCAGACAAGCAGCCCTATCGCAGAGCATGCTTTTACTGATGACTGTTAATGCAGGAAGTGGAATCAGCAGAGGGAGGGAGGACTGACCAAGCAAAGAGCACTGGGATCTCTTGGGCTAAGGCAGGGCAGACGAGCTGATGCTATAGCTGTCTCTGCTGTGTTTGTTCTGTGCATGACAGAAAGATTTCAGTTCACCAGGCTTTCAGTAAAGAGCACTTCACAAAGCTCTGCATTACATACTGTAGTGAGAATTAGTATCTTGTTTTACCAGCAGATGTGGTCTGAAACTGTGCAAGTTCCAAATAAATAGGCAATGCAGAACACAATGCATGAGCCAGGATTTAAAGTCAAGTTATGTCTAAGCTCCAGAGTGCAGGAGTCTGCTTTTGCTAATAAAAAATGCAGTACTCATTTTCTTAAAAGACTTAAAATGGCTGACAACCAGATGGCATTTCTGATTTTTCTTCTCTGGGAAACGCTGGAGATTTCCCCCCACCCACCTTGGCTACTGATGTAGGAAAAAATTCTTGGCCACTTCTGCATCTCCAGATGATTGCTTCTTGCTAAGGAAGCAGGAGGGGGTCATCAAGGTTTTCACAAATGTGTATGGAGGCATGATAGAGTGACATTAAAGAACATGCAAAAAATTGTACAGATGACAGAGCTGGTACAGAAAAATAACTGTTGTTTTTTTTCCCTCCCTCTGATGGGAAATGCCACAATTCTTGAATATTTAGGTCCTTCGTCCACAATAAAGCTGTGTGTGCTCACCTTGGGGAAAGAACTGTATTTTTAAACATGAGCGGGCACAGTTACACAAAACAGAAATCCATGGATGATGAGGCAAAGGTTCTGCAAGGAGGAATAGGGATCTCCTACTCCAAAATTTATGTGGCCAGTATTTACTGTGGACAATATTTCACTTTTTTAAAAGAAAAATTTTTCTTTTCCTGTTCAGGCTAGAAAAGATTAAGGCATTGAACTGAAACATAACATAGTAACTGTTGTGGTTTAATCCCAGCCAGCAACTAAGCACCACGCGGCTCACTCACTCCCTGCTTCCT
>VYZV01012485.1:21275-66331 GCA_013401275.1 Pandion haliaetus | reverse complement strand
CCCCCCCCCGCCCCTGGTGGGATGGGGGAGAAAATTGGGAAAAAGAAGTAAAACTGGTGGGTTGAGATAAGAATGGTTTAATAGAATAGAAAAGAAGAAACTAATAATGCTAATGACAACAGTAATAATAAAAGGATTGGAATATACAAGTGATACGCAATGCAATTGCTCACCACCCGCTGACTGACACCCTGTTAGTCCCTGAGCGATGATCCCCCCCACACCTCCACTCCCCCAGTTTATATAGGTCACATGGTATGGAATACCCCTCTGGCCAGTTTGGGTCAGCTGCCCTGGCTGTGTCCCTTCCCAGCCTCTTGTGCCCCTCCAGCCTTCTTGCTGGCTGGGCATCAGAAGGTGAAAAATCCTTGATTTAGTCTAAACACTACTTAACAACTGAAAACATCAGTGTGTTATCAACATTCTTCTCATACCTAGCTCAAAAACATAGCTACTAGGAAGCATAGCTACCAGCTACTGGGAAGACAATTAACTCTATCCCAGCTGAAACCAGGACAGTAACACATATCAATTGCACACAGGAAAGTATTTTATTCATAAGGGATGAACATGTGTATTATTCCAACTTGCAACTTTATACTACTTCATACCCAGCCTTCCAGTTTAGCCACGAATTTTCATTTAGGTCTGCATCGAGAGCCTCCTGAAGTCAATAGAAAGCCTGCTGTTGAATTCTGACGGGATTTGGCTTAAGCTTTAAAGGAATATACACTCTTGCTTGACTGTGTGGTTTATATTTTGATGAATTGCTTGTCATATTCCCTCAGATAATTCATTGTTTCATTGGAGAGATAAACCCAAATCTTGTTCTGTCCCCCCATCTTTTATAGGCATTGCAATTTACAATATATCAATCATCTGGCTGTCTTTAAGAAATTTACAATAACATTGTAAAATTATATAAGACTAACATTTCAGAGATCAGAACTGGGGACGTTTTGTTAGCACTTAAGGTGTCCTCCATATATCCAACGACACATTTAATTTGCAATAAATTCTGAATACTCACAATTTCCAAAATGCTCCCATTAGTTATTACGATCAATCCATTGCTATATGATGGACAAGAGGTAAACAGATAATGGAGACATGGTCTGGAGCCCATCCCCAGGCACTGCACAGGGGCCTGCAGGATCAAGATTAGCTTCATTAGCAGATACCAGCAGCACATTAAAGTCAATGAAAACCTTGCTTTCAAGCTACTTGAAAGGCTGAGAGAGTGGTCAGGGTCTGTTGGGGGGCTACAGAGTGTATGGGTGCATGTTCACCCCCTTCAGCAGCAATAGCTGTCCTGAAAATCTCACCCTCAGCAGCAGCAGTAGCAAACGATTCTTGTCAGGAGCTTTTGCCCTGTCTAGCCCCTCATTCTCGAAGAAGAATTTAAACTGCTGAGATGCTTTGCAATGGCTCTAAGTCAATGTATGCTTAGAAGACCAGTAACAGTAGCATCTGAGGATATGACCTTGTGTCTATAGTATTTTCTTGCACTATACCCCTGCTTTCTACTGCAACAGGATTAGGTCTTCATTTCTGTTTCGGCCACATTCAGCCTGCAGGCCATCATAATCCTGATCTTTATTTTCTGGCTCCATTCAAATGAGGTTAGTCAGGTTTTATGAAAGGTTAATAATATACCCGTGAGAAGGCAGCACCTACTTTCCACTAACTGGAGTGTTTTTGCTACAGGTCATGTTTTTGTTGGAAATATTTGGACGATTCCAGCAAGGAGAGGAATGTGGGCTTGAGAGAAGGCAGCAAGGACTCTTAAATTAGCTTACATAAGTATTCTTATTGGAAATGGTGTATGTTATGTCTTAGGAATTTTTGTGATGAATCTTCTGCACCAAGGTCTTCAAGCCTTTCACCTCTTGTGTAGAGGTCATCCAGGAAGCCAGAAAGGCTCTGGCCATGTGTCTCACAGGCAAGACTAGCAGACACAGGGCACAATTCATCCTTCCAAATTTTAGATATCTGCAGAGGTTCAGAGGAATGAAAGAGGAACTTCTGGGCATGACTCATCCGAAAATAGATATCTGAAGTACATTAGATGATTCACACTCTCTCAGTCATTGTGAAATGGAACCTAGGGTGACTAGCACAGATGTACAGGATAATAGCTAAAATCAAGCAAGATATGTCTCATCCATAATTACATCAATGATGGTTGTGGACATTAAATCAGAGATGAGTGGTTGTTATGTGCTTGTTGTATTAACTGGGAATAAAAAAATGCTGATCATAGCAAAAAGAAAGGTCTTTCAAATCTTTTTTGAACCAATCGCTGGCAGATATGAATTAAATGGGCCATATATGGCAAAACTTTCTCTAGGTGTAAATTATATCATCTCTGGTGTGTAACCCTCTCAGATTTGAGATTCAAGGAAAGTTTGGTTTAAGGACCTCCCAAGCCCTTCACCATACAGTGGGATGTGAATAATTTTGATTTCAATAAATATGATTAAATAAACACTGCAGAGAGAGCTGTAGTGATCTGTGAGTCATTTCTGCCTGGAATTAGGAAATAATTTTAGTTGATTTTATCTTTTTCCTTTGAGCAGAGGGAATGAAACAACAGTTGTACCCAGGATGCCAGCATTTGTCCCTTTAATTTAAGGCTGGTTCCTAATCTTAAAAAAGAAAAAGTGTGTGTGTGTGCGCTAATGAAAATGGCTCTCACCCATAAACACAGCATTATGAATGCCTCAGACACTAACAGCAAAAATAATCTCTGTGAATAATCACCTTAATAATGATTTTCATTAATCTTTGTTCAGAGCTGTTCTCTTTGATTGAGATGAGGAACAGTAGGTAGTTCAAATTCAGAGCAACGCCAGGTACATTGAGTAGATACTATAAGGCTTTGCATTATAAAAGCCCCTTCTGATCTGCCATGTGTACAGAGAAATTGGCATGGTCCCTCTTAATAAAAGAGTAACACAAAGAACTTTTATCAGAATAAAGGCTGTGTTCTCATTAGATATTGCAGCATGGCTTCACTTACTATGAATTTTTTCCCTTGTAATTTTCGTTCTGAGTTTAGTGCTCCTGAAAGATATAGGAAAAAAATATTCATGAACTGCATGACAGTTTTACCAGGATTTGAACTTGACTGCTTGAATGTAAAGCAGGATACTTTCCACTGCTTCAGAAAGAGGGTGAGACTAATGCTAGTGAAGAGGGAAGCACAAGAGCTTCAATCCTGAAAGGCAGGACCGGGGAGCTGGAGGCTAAGAGGGCTTGTTCCTTTGCCTTTATGTCCGCTGGCTTCTCTACCCTGATTTTGAATAAAAGAAACTCATTATAAATGCTGTGTGCTCAAAGTGCTTGCCAATCAGGAGAAGACGCCAAAATCTCAGCTTTCAATCCAATTCACTCACCTATCAGTAAAATTAAAGACTATCATTGTTAAAGACAATCCCTGGGATGTGGGATTAGACACTAAACAGTGCTTCTGGTTTCTAGACAGGTGGCTGGTGCTTGGTAATATTGTCCATACTGTCGTAGACTAGACCCAAACCATACTAACCCAAATCCATACAAAATAAAGTTCAGTCACATTCATATATTTAATAGTTTCCAAAGTCTAATTTTCTTAAATGGGCTAGGGCTAACCAACAGGAAACAGTGGGAGCAGTCTAGGAACACCAATGACATGAACCTGCTTGCTATTTTTGTTCTATTTTTTTAACCTTAAGACTTGAAGTCTTGGGTTCATTCAGAAACTGCATATAACCCTTTTCCTCCCTTTTGTAGTTCAGGAGACAGAATTCACATAATTCTCTTTAATCTCAGGTTGCAAAAGCAACATCCAAACTGCATGTCCCATTGTGCTGCATACTCTTTGGGGACTGTAATCTTACTGCTATGACCCCAAACAGGCACCATGGTAATGCCTTCCGGGCCCTGGCACCAGGTATTTATTCTTGTGTAGTACTGTAAATCCAGAACAGCTTTGGAATTACTCTGCTATGGCACTGCTATAATTAGTTATGTCTATACCAGTAAATTAAACTTTGATAGAAAACATGTCTGAGCACTGGAACTTGAGTGTCTCCCACTACTAAACACTAAGATAATCCTCAGCACACTTTTGGCCTGCACTTACTCATGGCTAGGGGCATTTGGAAAAAAGTGTTTGCTAAAGACCATTTCTAAGATGCTAAGATGGAGCCCACACACAGACATCTAGTTATGTAGGATAAGAAGATGGGCATGGACCATTCTGTGTCAGTGGATTTCAGCACCAGGCACATTTGATTTGTTAGTATAGATACAGCTCTTTCCGTTCATAATTTTTTTCCCAACTCAGTGTTCTCCAACTTAATATTTTTAATTATCTGTATTTTGTTTAAAAAGAAAAAAAGGTGTTTTCATCAGAACAGATAATTACTTGGTAGATTTATTAATTTCTAAAGCTAATTTAATTCATTAAGATTCATGCTTGCATTCTTAGTACCTCCATCTACCTAGTAATTACTATGAAATTAATTTTATCTATTCTTAAGCCATGTTTGTTCTTCTTGTACATCTAACTTGCTATTATTTTCTGTGCTGTTTAGATGAGTACGTGTGTGTTTACATAAAGAAAGGAAGTACTGTATAAAAATCTTATAAAATACCCTGGAAAAAGCCCATAAGACTTTGAGGGAAGTGTCAGCAATACATCTCTTATTCTTGACAGATGTTCATCTAGTGTGTTTTTGAGATGTTCAGTGATGAAGGTTTCGCAGTCTCCTCAGACAAGTCTTTCTTAGGCTCCATGAACCTTTACAAACCTTTTTGCAGGTCTGGCTTGCATCTCTGGTAGTTTAAACCTGTTGCTTTCTGCCTTCTCATCATAGCCCTAATACTTACTGTCTTTCCTCATAGGCAATTCCAGACCTCTGGTCCTTCCCATTGCTCTACTTGATCTTTCTCCATTTGATATGTTTTTGTTTCTTTTGATTGATTGACTTTTGTTGTTGTTTTGTGTTGCCCACTGTAGTGTCAGTCATGTCTGCTTAAAAATGTGTCGAATCTTTGTCATCCATCTTCATGAAACTGTCCACAAAGATAAAATGTGGCATAGTTCTCCATAATGTGAATTATGGAGATGGATGTTTCTATAATACCGTGCTTTCTTCCTTTACTGCATAACTGAGTTGAGATCAGGAAATCAATGGCAAAACTAGTGTGGTTTTCAAGAGGCCAAAGCCCTCCTCTGTAAACTCTGAGAAGCACAACAGTGGGCGAGTGGAAAAGTGATTTGAATTGCCTTATTGCACCAGTCCTGAAAGGCAGCTACAAGTGTTGCCACTGACAAGAATATGTACGTTCTATTCCATGTATGGGGTTTTGAATCATGAATAGAAAGTAGTAAGACAAATCAGCGCAACCAAGTACAGAACAAGCTGCAAGTGTAACCTTAACATAAAATTTCTACATGGTGAAGATGTTTCTGCACAGTCTTCTGATTCTGTGGGTGTCCTGTCTTTACGAGTATTGAAAGAGTTAAACAAATGTAGATCTTAAATAATATACCATTTCCATGCTCATGTGTGGAAAATCAAGGAAACAAGGGAAAATCTTGTAACAGCTTCTATATTATTTCTTCATTTATGTACATCTATTGTTTTGTATTCATAATATATCTATCACACTCCTGCAGAATGAGCCCACTGCTATGTACATTCTTTGCCTTAACTTCTACCCTTTTAAACATTAATTACAATGATATTCTGAATGTGTCAGTCCTGTGAGGATAGGTCTGTGCTTGTATTATACCAGTTAGCTATTTTAGTTTTGTAATTTTAAGATAAAACATCAGTCATTTAATTTCTTTGCTATACAATCAAACACATAAAGGCTTATCTGAAGCTCCTGCTAATTGGCCCCTGTTAATTTGTATAAAGGCACACTTGATAACAGCTAGCATAAAAGCAAGAGAGTAAAATTTGTCGCTGTGACTTAAACATTCCTGTACTAAATAACTCCTCAGATTAGGTGGTGTGTGCATGCAAGTGGAACCAGCTATATAAGGAGTGGGACCAAAGATTTTATCCCTTCAGAAAATGGCATAGTGACTAAACACATAACTCTGCAGACACTCTTCTGCCCCTGAATATTAACAATATTGTGGTAACAATATTGTAGTAACAATATTAACAATACACGGACTGTGCATTTTTTCTCATGGCAATAAGGGATTTAGGATCACAACATGAACGTAAATCTTAGCTGCATGTTTGAAATGTACCTATAGTGAACAGCGGTTATACAAATCTTTGTTATACCAAAGCCCATCGAATTCTGCAGTTATTTTTTTGTGGGCAGGATTTCTCAAATCACACTGATCACTTCTGGGTTTTATAATTTTTTTTTCCTGCCAATTTTAAGCACTTTACAAGCACTGGCTGAAAATGAGTCCTCTTTTAAGTTATAATCCAGCCCTTCGGCTGGTCCTCTTGAAAAATATTGCCCTTAATTGCTTTCCATTAGGAGAAGAACATTAAAGGTACAGCCAGTGACAGCCGCCCATTAGAGATGAACCAACAGAATGTGTCATCTCTGAGCCGCGAGGAGCATGTGGTCTAGGTAGGCATTACTGTGTCCTGGAGGTTGTGCAAGCTGCTGCCTGCTCTGGTTTCTCTGCAATTAACAGAAAACATGAAAACATTACTGGGGTTTGAGGGGACTCACCTTGAAAAAAAATAATTGTGTAACCTTTGTTGAAGCATGAGAAAAGTTAATAAGGAAAGCCTTGTTTCCCCGGCTAAGTAAATGATGAGTATTTGTAAAGTGCAGCCTGGGCTGAGAATCATATTCTCTCTTCAATTGGAACCACATGCAGCAGCAATTTATTACTGTTCTAACGCTGTGCAACCTGCACACTAGCTTTCAAATAGGTTAAATGTAGCACGGCATGTATAATTTTAAGTATGGCAATTAAAACATGTCTGCATCCTATTCCTGATCGAAAATGACTGTCACTATATGTACACACTGCTGTCATTAATGTTTCCGCCCTTGAACTTGTAGTTTGCTGTGTGTGATGTCCTGTCAATTAAGTGCAATTACACTTATGTTCCCTCATTTGGTGAGCTTGCCAATTTATGGTTCAGTTGTTGGGGATGGGGAGGAAACTGGACCACATTGTTCTTGCTGATGAGACTGAGAAGAAAAATACCATGTGAAGCACATACATTTCAGTAACTTTATCATCCTTAGGGCAACAAGGGATGAATAAGAAAATCCCAATATTTTAGGAAAACGGAAGTGGAGCTTTTCCCCCCATGCTCCCAGAGGTCTTTTAAAATGCTTCTATCAAAGATCTGCCAAAACTCTAGGGCTCCACAGGGCAAGACTTGTGAAGACACACCAACAGCGCACAGAAAGGATAGGATGCTTTATACCCCAGTGTCAGGAGGGCAGGTATCCATTTCAAATTGAAGAGATTTATTTTTTCAACATTTTTAAAATAGACTAAGTATACTAAAATAAACTTCTTAAAATTTCATCAATAAATGCTCTTTTAGCTGTACAGAAAAAGCTGAGTATGGTGGATCATGTTCAGGGAGAAGGAAGGGTAGCTGTGAGACACAGGTGGAGAAGTGACAGCTCGTGTGAAGAAGAGGAGGAGAAAGATAGCTGCTTCTGTGGAAGAGGTGGGGGGCAAGAAAAGCAGATGCCTCCATGAGGATAAAGTCTTGCCACGTAGCTGGATGGTACTAATTGTGCATGTATAGCTGTCTGTGTGTGTGATCTCCAGCAGCAAGAGTCCCAAGGACCCTAGCTGTTACAGGTGCCAAAACTGGGTTACCTTGTCTCAATGGCTAGGCAAGATTGTGTCAGAGAAGTCCTGACTTCCAAATCCTTTTAGGACACCAAATTATATATGTTTCCTCAAGCCAGTGATTTGGGGTGGGATGCACCTCACTTCACCTTAGACCATTGAGTTCAGTCTGCAGAGGTGACCCTCAGCTCCCCATCCGGGCCTGAGAGAAGGAGACCATCTGGCTTTCCAGGGTCTGCAGCAGTCACCTAAAAGAGGTCAGGTGTATTGTGCCTTATGAGTCCCCGTTTCCCTTCACCGAGATGACAGGGGACAAAAGAGGATGTGACTACTTACTTGGATAGGTGAAGTGAATCTCCCCATTGAGATCAGCCCTCATCTCCCAGCAGGGCATATCAGGAATAGGTCTATTTGAAATCCAAGAGTGCAATTCTGAATAAGATCAGTCAGGGCTGTTTTCCTTTCGGAACCTGCTTCCCCAGATGTGCAATGATAAATATGTTAACTTCCTTTGCAAAGGTGTTCAGAAGGTATAAATACCTAGGGAGTTTTATCGCATCCCTTTTGAAGCAGAATTCAAGGCTTATTTTAGTAACCTCCTAATTTTTTTCTGCTTTTGACTGTTTTCAGGATTACAGTCCTGCTTCTATTGATGTTTCCAGGCTTGCAACCTCAAGCCGGAAAATCACTGACTGCTTATCTCTTGTCCCTGCAACTAATAACTCAGCTTCTGCTGTCCCTAGTAACACATGCAGGGAAATGCCAAACAGGCTGTGCTATTGAAAGGAAAAAAAAAAAAAAAACCCGAAAAAAAATCCTGTTAAACTTGGGCCCTGATGCTACAAACATTTTGCAAATGTTTGTCTGTTACAAGTTAAGGCTACAAATAAGTGTTGGCAAGATGGATATCTTAGTCATAATATTTTTTTTATGATGAGAATTTCTGTCAGCTGTAGTTTTTGTGTTATCAACATCTGTCACTGAGGGCTGGGCTATGATCCATAAGTGTTTCAAGTAAAAGGAAACAGATTTTCCTTCTAAAAATCAGAAATTGCCAAGCTGTTGTTTGGAGCAAAACCCCGCATTTAAAGCAATCTTCTCCTAAAGGTTCAAGAGAGGCATTTATTTTCTGTGTGGTTTTTCTTAATTCCAAGTGTCACCTGAGATCTGTCTCTTTGTCAGATAGCTGTGACTTCTTCTGTGTTAGTCACTAGGATGTCAATACTCAGTAGTATGTTCATATTAATTTTCCTTCCTAGGGTATAAGTGTTATCATTGTCTAAGTACACAGTAGTTTTTTTTTAATATGCTACGAAGAATTTATTTACTGCTTTGAATAACTGGTAACTTCAGAAATAGCAGTAAAGACTTGCACTCCCTTTACCCCTGGAGGAACTAACTCCTTTGAGGAGCTGCTATGTTATGCATGGTACTATTGTGTCTACTACTTTCAAGAAAGAAGCAGTCAGTAGATCCAACGTCCTAACCAGTGACCATATTGTACCTGATAATCTCTTGAGTTGCCATTATCCTCTTTTGTTGGAAAAAATGTAGTGATTATTCAACAGGCCACTCTGTTTCTGAAGAATGTAGTAGAAACCATTTAGTTAATTGGAGTTAACAGCAGCATCAGGAGGAGGCTGATCCTCTTGGAGGTTTCTGTTGGCACTTCTTATTTCTTTTTGTTTCAAATATTCTTTCTAACTTCCACAGGTCATGTATATACATTAATAATGCTGGCTTGAATCTGGCAGAATTGTTCAGATGCTGTCTCCATCTGCCAGGGGCTTACACTCCAGAAACTCCCAGAATGCATCTAAATCTCATTTAGTGATTCTCCTGCTTCCAGAGGTAGGCTTACCTGGGGAACAGGCTATGTGCACAGGGCCAAATTCCTCAGCTGAGTAGACTCTGAGAAAAATTCAGAGTACTTTTCATGAAACCCACAGCTTCCATTTAAATAGGTATCTAAAAACTGGGAATTAAGGACAAGTTGTATTTCCTGAAAATCTAGAGCATTGATGCACTGGAACTCCCTATCAACAAATGCTTTTTTTATATTAAACATGAAGGAAGTTTTCTTAAATTTCTATTAATTTCTTCCTTGTGAAGTCTTCAATAGCATGTGGAAATCACTGAATTATAATTGTGGGGTCACTGAAAGGAAACCATAAGAAACTGCACATAGTAACAGTATAATGGCAACAAAATAGAAAGAAATTACAGTCTTGACGGTTTGTTTCAGTTGAGAAAAGATACACTTCAGTTGTCTGTCTAGCTGGACGTGAATGACTAGAGCACTTGTGCTCCATGTTACAAAGTGGTGTGACATCAAGTAGCTCTCTTTTAGATATGATATAAGAACAGAGTTTAGTAATTCAGACTCAGAGCCATGCTAATTTAAGATGATTTGTGTTCAATTTGTGCCTTTTTACTCCTGTTCCTGGGTACCAAGTCTGTTGTGCATTCATTAGATAGTCCATACCTTGTATACTGAGATTTCTCACATTAGGAGACAGTATGGTATTTGCTGATCAATTAGCACACCAAATACGTAAATGCTATATGCATAACCTTAATTTGTTTGTTTTCATATCAGTTAGAAGATGTAAAACATGGATCTATACAGACAGAGCAATAGAGAAGAAATCCTGTAAAAGTCAGTGCTATTTGTGTATGTAGCTGTTACAAAGGATGGAAGACTGTACTTGCAAGTCTATAAAAAGTGCAAGTTTCCTGGCAAATATACCCCTCCTCAGAGAATATAACAGCCAAGTAGGTGTTTTTGATAAAAACCAAGAGATGGAGTCCAACCAGCCCTAAACCTGGGTGTAAGACAGACTTCTGGCCTGGAGCTACCTCCGACAACACATAGAACTTTGGGCCCTAAACCACTCATCTCTCAAGCTTGACAGGGATTATGGTCCTCTGACTTCAGGAGTCTAAAAGTCAGACATCTGTTCTGAACTAGCTGTCTCATTTCCCTTTATGATCAATGGGGAGAGATCAGCAAGGTGATGATTCATTCCTCTTATCTCAGTCTGGCATGAATCATTCTTTCAACTTCTCCGTGTAAATTATTTTCTCTATCCTATGCGTGTATTCTGTTTTTTCAATTGCAAAACACTTCCAGCTGTTTTCCTCCAAGCCAGGAAAAAGCCGGGGATTGCTACCAATGAAGAAAACACAAATTTATACAAAATCCCCACTCTACTGCAGGTACAGCTTCACACACTTCATTGAGAAGGCATAGGGCTGTCCCTGCAGGATGGTGTGCCTGACACCAGATGGTGCCACGTAAAGGTGTAAACGAAAGTGACTCAAAATGGATGTTCAGTCAGGAGGAGATGCCAAGGCTTCACCTAGTTCCAAAGAAAGCTGCAAGATCAGAGTGCCTGACCTTGTAATTTGTAAACTAAGGGCAATTAGAACAGGGAAAAGAAGAGGTTAAGCCTACAATCTGTGCCCTTCTTTTGGGTCTTCCTTCAGACTTCCCAGATAAGTCAGAAAGAGGTTTCTATACAAACAACATATGCTGTTGTCTTAGCCGTTTTCACAGAATTCCCTTCTCTTGGCTCTCTGTCTCCTCTCTGGTGTCTCGCCCTCACAGTGTAGTAATTTTACTCCCCAGCACATGTAAGAAATAAAAATCATACCCAGAGAATTCACATCTTGCAAACTAAAGGACAAATTTTCTTTCTTATTTCTAGTGACTTTTTGAAAGGCTTTTTTCTTTTTTCCTCCCATATCAGCAATCAGAAAGTGTCCTGTCTTCTCTCTAATTAATGATCATTCTTTTCAGGCATTGCAGATGTCTTCGCATATGGCTCATTACCCTTAAGACAGAAACGATGTAAGAGTTAAAGGTTTATTTCACAGGGTGCTTTGGGCAACCATGAAGGATGAAGTCATTAAAAATACTTTTAACTAAAGCAAGGGCTGCTGCACAACCTCATACTTTCCTGCTTTTACAATATTATGTGGTGGTTATACCTTTTGAATCAAGGCTTAGGAGCCTTTGTTTATGGTAAAATTTGCCTGGAACAGAAGAAAATTGAAACAATAGTAATAAAACATATATCATCTAGGTTCCAAGGAATTTACTTTTTTTGGTAAACTTTAAATCAATAAAGTAAATTAGTTAGAAATGTGTCTACATATGTATTGATGACCTGGCAGATCTTACATGAGGATCCAGAATGCTAGGTTAATGAAAGAACTACAGAAATCAAAACAGGGAATAAAGGTTAAAGTTCAATTATACCCTACTACTAGAGTTTACAAAGCTTACTGACTCTAGTATCTTATTTTTTCCTTCCCTGTTTAGTTTGATGGCTAGTAGTTACCTCCTACTTCTTAAACGTGCTTAACTGAATTAAATTTGATAAATAATGAAACTTTCTAAAGTGGACACACAAAAAACAGTTAACATGTATATTTCATTAATGTATGTACTTACTTGAATATCTAATTTGGATATTGCTACCCCTGCTGTCAAAAGTGGTGCCACTACAGTGACCATACACATGACATTTATTCTGAGGACCGCTGTGTGACAGACTCATCATCTTGGTAAGTTTGTTCATTGTGTTTGCAGAGTTGCATCTGTTAACAAAATGACTACTTTAAATCTTTACTTCTTATCTGTACCTCTGAGCTATGCAGGCCTCATACAAAGATGGTCACTTAAGATAGCATCTTGTATAGTCACCGCACTTTTGGAATTTTGGAGTGTCTTCCAATCAGTGTCCATTAAATATGTGACTATGCCTTCTCTCACAGTGTTTGTCAGGCCTTCTCCAGTGGCAGAAATATGAGAACTGGTGTAATACTTTTCTTCTTGAAGATTTGTGCATTTTTCTGTGTGAAATATAGATAAGCATGTTTGTTGACAACACCAAGCTGTGTGGTGCGGTTGCCACCCTGGAGGGAAAGGATGCCATCCAAAGAGATCTTGACAGGCTTGAGAGGTAGGACCGTGCAAACATAATGAAGTTCAACAAGGCCAAGTGCAAAGTCCTGCACGTGGGTCAGAGCAATCTCAAGCAAAAATACAGGCTGGGTGATGAATGGATTGAGAGCAGTCATGCAGAGAAGGACTTCGGGGTAGTAGTGGATGAAAGACTGAACATGAGCCAGCAATGTGTGCTCACAGCCCAGAAAGCCAACCATGTCCTGGGCTTCATCAAAAGAAGTGTGGCCAGCAGATCAAGGGAGGTGATTCTCCCCCTCTATTCTGATCTTGTAGAGACCCCATGCGGAGTACTGCGTTCACCTCTGGGGCCTCCAACATAAGAAAGACTTGGATCTGCTCAACTGGGTCCAGAGGAGGGACACAAAGTTGATCAGAGGGATGGAACACCTCTCCTATGAGGATACACTGAGAGAGTTGAGGTTGTTCAGCCTGGAGAAAAGAAGGCTCCAGGGAGACCTTATAGCAGCCTTCCAGTACTTAAAGGGGGCCTGTAGGAAAGATGGGGAGGGAATTTTTAACAGGGAGTGTAGTCGTAGGACAAAGAGTAGTGGTTTTAAACCGAAAGAGGGTAGATTTAGATTAGGCATTATGAAAAAATTCTTTACTGTGAGGGTGGTGACACACTGGAACATGTTGCCCAGAGAAGTTGTGGATGCCCTATCTCTGGCATGGGGCAGGTTGGATGGGGCTTTGAGCAACCTGGTCTAGTGGAAGGTGTCCCTGCCCATGGCAGGGGGGTTGGAACTAGATGATCTTTAAGGTCCCTTCCAACCTAAACCATTCTATGATTCTGTGATTGAAGATATGTTTCTTGTTCCTGGAACAGAGGGTTGCGATATCTGTGATGGTCTTAGTTCTAGGCGCTTAAATACAGGCCTCAGAAAGTGTCATCTTCCTCTTCAGAGAACTCAGCTGAGCCAGCAAAGCTCTATTGTGGACTTGGTGGTCACTGTAAAGCTCTTCTCTCCTTTGTGTGCCTATGGCCCCTATCATAGAGAGTATTTAAAAAATAAAATTTGAGATCTTAAATTTGATCAAAATTTTATGGAAAGGCAAAGATAAGTTTGATCTATTGATAGAGGTGGTGCTGATCTATCAGATCCTTTTCTGAGTATGAATCCAGATTACACTGGGGTTTATATGGAATGGGCTGGTTGTAATGAGTATATCCATGATGTGGATAAGATTACAGAAGAAGGGAAAGGAAGGTTTCTAACCTAAATGATGCACTAATTACTTTGACCAGACATATACTAATGAGAAGTTGAAGTGCTAACTGGAGTTGTAGAAATGCTGAAAGGATCAGCCAGAATCTCCTAGGTAAACAAATCTGATAAAAATACGGAGATGCAGCTTTACAGCACCCATAATATCAGTCAGGAATACAGGAGTGCTATGAGCCCATCAATAAATTTGATGATTTTCAGGCATATACTTTCAATATCCCAGGCTGTGTTATGGCCATAGATGCTCACCTGTTTCAAACTTCTCACTGGGATTTTACTTCAGCCACATGTGCATTCCCATTAGCTGATCTCATCTAACCAGTGGCCTTTATCAGGAATGATTGTATAGCCTGCAGCTGTGAAGTACAGGAGCTATGTTTCTGTACATAGCTTCTGTACTTCATCTGTACATGAATGTCACTTGAGCTCACATTTCCTCAGCAATTAACCTGGTGCTTCCATGTCCACGTTAAAAGTATAAAAGAGAAAATTGGACCTTGTGTAACTCCACTGATGGAGGACTTGGCTCTTGTAGGAAAAGACCTGATCAGAAGTGACAGGAAGGTTATGAATATTTTTAGGAATTTTAGCAGATTTCTGCCTATCACCTCTTTCAGGCAGGTCTGAAGATTCAGAGGTTCCAGAGGTGACAAGGGAAATGCATTTATGTATAGAAATTATAAATTTTTCCATCTGAGGCTTTAGTTCCTAGTCCTAGTTTGAATCCAAATTATGTCAGGCTTAGAACTGAATGTAAATTGGCTATGGTTATGGCTATGAATAAATATATCAAGGTTGGATGTCTTGAGTTTCTTGGATTCTATTATGTTTTAAGGTTTTTTGTCTTCAAATGCTGCCTTAACTGTTTCAGTTGAGGTTGGCATTAATTGTTCATAGTTCTTTTGTTAAGCATGAAATAATAGGGTAGAGTTCATTTTACCAGTCCTTCTGGGTGTTCAAGGTTCCTGGCTGTACCAAAGCCTGGGAATGGAGATGTGTTGTGGGCGAATGGACATAAGCAATATCCATAACCAAAGTCACGCTGTGTGGAAAGGCTTTCCAAATGTGCACGTTCTTTTTAGTGAAGGATCGTAATTCACTGCAGGAGCTCTACTGTGCTCTGCAGAGGTTTGTAGGCACTCAGGATTGATGAAGCAGTTTAACACCCTAGATAGCTCCTTGGAGACCCATTTGGCAGCTTCAGCAGAGGCTGACAGGAAGGTTGTAGGCCAGTAACAGAGCCTTAACATTTCAGCTTTAAAGAATGTATTACATGTCATCTGATTACATGTAGTGTGGCTAACATTGCTGTTCCTTAAGCAAAGGACTTCAGAAAAATATTTGATGAGAATAAAGGGCTTGTTTGAGAATCAGCATTATGCAAAGGTAATGATTTATTGTCCCGTAGTGATAACAGTATTAACTTTTCAAATGTTGTTGGAATCCATTTCCACTGAATTGGAATAATTTATCTCCCAGAAGCTGGAAGGTCTCTTTCTGGTGTTCAAGACAGTGAGTATATTATGATGTCCTCATGTGTGGCTTCTACACTGAAGAGCAGTCTGGCCAGGTGTGAAGGCTGGGCCACAAGCAGTAGACGACAGTTCTATTTAAGCAAAACTGTTTAGGTAATTTGAGTGTCTGTAGCCTTACTGAACTATACATTGAAACCTCTCGGGCTAACTAGACAGGAGTGTGCCATCACCATGATGAAAAATACATCAGTGGGCTTTTTTATGTGTCATTGATCATAAGCAATCTGTAATTAAAGAAAGTATCAGTGTTAGTTTTAATAACTGGACTATCTGAAATTGAACAAAGTGTTCTAACCTAGGACGCTTTTCCACTGTATGTCCAAAGAGGTTTCTTACTGTGTGACAACCTCGCATGCTGCAGGTAGATGGAAGAAAATAATTCAGAACTTGCTTTCTTCTGGTGAGGTGTTAGTGGTGAAGACTATATTCACTGCTCATTGCTGCTGAGGTCCTAATTTTCATAGCAGCTCTTCTTACATCTATGACCCATAGCTTTACTTTGCATGTATCTGGTTTGGATGCAAGCTGTGGTCCTGTGCAGAGGACGAATGTCAGATTCCAAGCTTCTTATATACAGTTAATTACCAAGCTTCTTATATAGAGTTACTTCAAAATGAGCTGTGTTAGGTGAGGAATGAATAGGGCAACTGAAGATTTTTTGACTAGAGGACCTAATGTCCTATACAGATGTCATGAGAGCACCAGTTCTGTTGCTGGTTTTGTACATTTACTGAGTCTGAGGAGTGGGCAGAGCTAGAATAATGGGTTTCTGGAATACCGGTGAGAGTACTGCAGGCATAATGGTATGAAAGCAATGAAATCAATTATACTAGTTACAACAGGTAGTGATAAGCTCTGAAACTAATATCAGTCAGTACAGTCACTAGTCTCTTGCTCCATTGTCATGGCATCCTCTTGTTTTGCAAGGGTGCTGGAGAGAAAAGACAACATATTTAGCCCTGTCTGAGATCTCAAAAGGGCTTTTTAACCAGTAGCTGGTATGAAAGTTGGAATGCCATGGCTGGAATCTACGTCTCTTTCCCTTGAAAATAGCTACATAATTTTTTTGTCTTGCTCCTGGTAGTGGTTCCTGCATGAAAGCAATTCACAGCTGTTGCACGCTTGCATTCAGCTATAGCCATACAAACCCTTTTTTCTGGTGGCAGAAAGGCAGCAAGAAGATGTAATTTGGCTTGCAGAGCTTTTATCGTAGAATATGAAGTAGAGAGAAAAAGAATCAAGGTAGTTCTTAGAGGCTCCATTAGTTTCTAGGGAAGGTTACTAGAGAAAAAGGAGGAGACTGGGAAATTGTCGCTGGATACTTGTAAACTTAATGCATGCTTTTTTCCAGGGATGAACTTCATTTTAATTCCTGGGGGATTAAGATTATATTTATGCCCTACCTACCAGGGCTTCTAATATGCCAAAAAATGCCCACAAACAAGGAACACCAGTGAAGTCAAGCATGCCAGACTGGGATGTACCTGAGTCTGATATCTGTCAGGGTTTTGTGAGAATGTTTATCAGACTTGGATCCTCATTAACACTTGCAGCTGGACACTGAAAGGGAGTAATTTGGTTATAAGAGAGTCAATGGGATTATGCACTACCAAAGTAAGGTCTCCAAGCAACCACTTGTTTTAGTTGGTGCTGAGAGTTGGTCTCCGAAGACCTGAAATACAAGGAATAATCAGAAAATATCACACTGTTCAGATAAGTCTGCAGCAGTGTCCAGAGTTAATATTGGTGTGTGACCTAGTTAAAAGTTTCCTACAAGACAGCCTAAAGTGTCATGTAGCTGCTCTGTTGACAGCAAGTCCATCCACTTTTCACGATAGGATAATTCAGGTGGTCATTCAGCTCAAGGCACATGTTTGAGTTGAGTGGCAGTAAGAAATCAGTGTCTCCTCTCTTAACCTTGGAATCTGTTGTTTTCAGAAAGAGCTTTGGAGTCTGGGCAGCTGCAGAAGGATCAGTTTAGCCAGTTGCAAAACACTGACTAGCCAATTAGAGAGTAGTTTTTTCACACTAGAAATAAAATCTGAGGAGTATGGTGCTATTTGATCTAATGTACTCCTTTACATCCATAGAAAGAGGAGCATGAGGAGGCCTATCTGCCCCTGTTTCTGTAGATATACCCATAATCTAATTCTACCTGGCACAAATTGTGAAGGGAAAGGGGAATGGAAATTCCTTGTCAAGACACCTTCAAAAACAAAGACTCAATGGAACTGTAAGAAAAAACTGAGTGTGCTTTGTTTTGATGGTTTTCTTGAATTAGAGGTAAGGGTGGTCATCTTGTAGCAACGAATGAATTCAGAAGCAGCAGAGCTGAATGCAAAGTAAAGGATGGATTTTGAACAGGGTTTGGGGGGTTGATTTGTTTGGTTTTTTGCTTCTGTTTTTTTGGGGGGATGGAAGAACAGGATGTGATTATAAAGTGAGTTCCCTGCTTGGAAACAGCAATCAGCTCTTGGGAGACTATACAGAAAAGTAAATTCAGAATAGGTTTTCTTCTAATTGAGTATTAATAAGAGATACACCATTCTAATGAACAGGTGAAGACAGAGACACAGTCCTCCCTAATAGATATGTTGTAGTTGTGATAATGAGAAGCTATTAGTATTTTTCTTGATAACAATTAGTCTGTTGATTGGTTTGTATTCCCCTTGCACCATCAGCACTTTTATATATCAATACAATGTTGATTTAACTTTTAGAGTTCCTACATATGCCTTTCAGCTGCTGAGGTGAAAAATAATCGTATTGACTTAGTAATGCTATGCTTAGCAAGCAAGCTACATTTACATATTTTATGCCTCTCCCCATTTTATTCCTCCACAGTAATGGGGCTTGAAGGCTGCAGAACTATTCAAAACTCAAGAAGTAAAAATTTAACTTTTGAGAGTTAATTCTGCTTGTCTGAACACATCATGATATAGTGAAGTATAATAGAGAGCATACAGAAGACCTGTATCTGTAGGGAAAAAGAGCAGACTTCCACATTGCTTGAAACCAGACGTTGTCTCTTTTGTTTACCAGGGATGCTGCTGGGATCTTCCCACAGCACAGAGTGGCACCTAGTGGCTGCATATACAGTAAAAATAAATGTTTTAGTACAGTTCATATAACCTGAGCCATGATTTTTCTTTAAATGCATGATCACAGTCCTGTGTAGTCCTTAATTAATCAACCTTTGATCCTTGTGTTATACAGCACCCAAAATGCAGAGGAGAAAACTGCCATCTACCTTGTCAACAGCATGCTGGCTAATTTGTAATCAGGGTTCATTCACTAATTATTTTTCTTCAAGCTTCCTAACAATGTACCCTGTCCTGAAAAGAAACTATATCTTGGGCAATTTTCTCCCAAATATGAATACTTGAAAAACTTACAAAGACTAACTACAAAAATCAGAATAACAGTAACGCTGCTAAACATCATTGTTGTTACTGAAAACAACCCAAAAGCATCACTGAAGAAAATTCAGGAGATGGCTTTCCCTTCATGCATATCTTTGTGGTTTTATTGACTTTGACAGACCTGTGCCATTTTAAATCAACTCTGAGTTCAGCCTTCTTGTCTCTTCCATATGTGAAACAAAGCAAGTCTTACAGTATTCAACTATCTTTACTGATATAGCTGATATAATACAAATGCACAAACATTTTGGAAAAGCACATAAACTATCATTTAGGAGTTTAATTTGAAGCTCAGAAGTATATTTCTCGTCATGCAGGGGATTAGTTGCCCAAGCTTGAGTTACAAGCAGTTTGTGATCTTTAGAATTAAATGTTCAGTCCCTTGAATTATATAGTATGGTATATCAAGATACTTCCAGAGCTTTAATCATGGCAGGGTTTGAATATGTCTTGAAGAAATAAAGAATAATAGGCACCCCCCCACCCCCCCTCTTATACTGTCCACAGTTAAGAAAGTCCTTCACCAAACACTCCTGGTTCAATTCTGCATCAGAGAGCAGCACCGTTTGCAGGGTGGTCAGCACTAGAGTCAGCTGAGCTGGAGGCATTGTTTGTACTCACCTGCAGCACATTTTGTTATTTTATTTATTTCCTGTCTCTTGCTAAAGAGAAATGTATTTGTCATTCAATTGGATTTGATGAACAGTTTAACCCTTCCTGACTGCTCTATCGCCCAATGTGAGCTCAAGCCAGGTAAGCAAAAGAAGCAGCAGTCAATTCCAGTGCATACCTTTTTAGAAAAGTGGCCTTGCAGGATGGACATTTTTTATAGCACTGACACCTGCTCTGTACAGGTGCCCAGGCAGTAACAGGCTGTGACATTTACAACCTTTACACAATCTTCATACTGCTTCACTGCCATTTCTGCAACCTGGATAATGAAAAGGACACCATCTGCTATGACAACTGCTTCTGTAGTAAGGCTTCACACGGGTTTGGGCACAACCACTTTCTTTTTGTTTTAAAAAGACACTACAACAATGTTTGCATTTTGCTTGGTTTTAAGGGCACAGAATGAAGCAAGGCGGATGAGAAGTGCAGTGCTATTTTGGGACACTCAATTCAAGTGTGGGAATTCCCATTGGCTCATGATCAATGGCACCTTCCTTTCCAGGCACTGGTGTGAAGTCAGCAATGATTTAGTCTGTGTTTCCTAAACTTGCAATGGGCTTGGACAATTGGAAGGCCCTAAAGTGGCTGTGGCTGGCTAACTCCTGATTATCTGAATATAGTTATCTAAGACAGACAGGATGATTATTTATTTATTTATTTTTTATTAGCTGTAGAAAAATGTATACCATTCACGGGGGATTTTGCAATCTGAGGAAAACAGAAGTGTAAAGTCAGAAGAAATAACTATACTCATTTCTATTTCAAGTTCTTCTGCTGATTTCTCTATTTTAAGCATTATGCTTAATTTTACATTTAATTTTAAATCAAAGAGATGTAAGGGCGCTGCATTATGAGGGTATTAGACAACAGGTGGATTTGCTTTGTAGTTTATACTATACCATAGAGACATAGGCTACATTATGCAACTAAGAATTTGATATATGTAATTATTTTCTCTGCTTCATTGCTGCTTGCAGCATGTACGAAATCTGCAGCAAAGCCTGAGTGTACAGTTTGTTGGGTTATAAATTTATTTGAGTAGCAGAAACTTTTGCTTTTTTGGAAATATTTGGAACTCTGGACCTGCTTGAGAGCTCCAGAGAATTAAACAGAGAAGATTCCAGATCCAGCATAGAAATAGTATAGAGATACAATCTACTGCAAATAAAAATCCACATCTATTCAATGTAAAGCATGCCTAGCCTTTTCTATTGTGCTAGCTTTTGTCTTCCATAATCTGTATGATACCTCTTGAAAGTGGCTCCCCAAGACACATCCCAGCTATGCAGCTTAGTTCTGTTATCTTAATTTTTGAAAAGCTTAAATGTTGAGCAATTAAAATATGTGTAAACAGACCTGTAGATTTTTTTTAAATTTTTTTTTTAATAAGAAGTCTCAAAGTCCACTAGTATTATTTCTGGTCTAATCTGCAAATATGGTTCTGATGTTGTCATGGTTTCAGGTCAGCTCAGTCGGTAACAAAGCACCACGAAGCCGCTCACTCACCCCCCACCCCCTCGCCTGGCCACGTTGGGATGAGGAGAAAATCCAAAGGCAGGCTTGTGGGTCGAGACAAGGACTGGGAGGGATCACTCCCCACTTATGGTCACGGGCAAAAGACAGGCTGAACTTGGGGAAGAAACAAAATCAATTTAATTTACTACAAATCAAAACAAAAACAAAGCACAAGGGTATTAGGAAGGGAAACCAAACATCAGAACACCTCCCCCCACCCCTCCCGCCTTCCCGGCTCAGCTCCATTCCCGATGCTTTCTACCTCCTCCCCCCGGCGGCGCAGGGGAATCGGGGATGAGGGTTGAGTCAGCTCGCCACACATCGTCGTTGCCGCTTCTTTCCTCAGGGGGAAGATTCCTCTCTCGTTCCCTGCTCCAACGTGGTTCCTTTCCGCGGGCTGCAGTTCCTCACAAACTTCCCTGGTGCGGATCCTTTCCGCGGGCTTCAGTTCTTCCCGAACTCCCCTGGCGCGGGTCCTTTCCGCGGGCTGCTCTCCCGTCTCACACTGCTTCAGCGCGGTTTTTACCATGGGGTTACGGCCACCTTCGGGAGCCTCCGCTCCACCGTTCACCCCCATGGGCTGCAGGGCCATCAGCCTCCTCAGGCGCCTCCTCCTCCCCCTCCACTTCCATGATTCCAGTGTCGGCAGCGATGTTCCTCTCAGGTTTCCCAACCCCCACACTACCGGTTCCCCTTCTTAAATATGTTTTCCCAGAGGCGTTACCACCGTCACTCCCCGCCTAGAGGCGGGTCCGACATTTTGGGGCAGCGAATTCTTCCAGCAACTTCTTAAAGGGACCGCCTCTGCAGATCCCCTCCCCTGCCACCAAGGAAAACCGCGCCACACAAACCCATAACAGATGTATAAGTACCTTGTTATGCCAAAACATTTAAATTAATTACTCTGTTTAGATTCAACTCTTCTTTTGCACAAAAGAAAAGAAGAACTTCTGGGAAATTGCCTTTAAAATTCTAGGGTTGATTATCTCTTTCTTAAACCAGTTATATTTCATTGTTGTGGGGTACTCCTGATCTGCCTCTGTGTAGTCAGATTGTCCCTCCATAGTCTGTAATTCCTCCTAGATAGATGGACCTCTTTGGTGTCATTTCAGCCAGCTCTTGTATATTGGCTGTAGTTTTGGGTGTGCTTTCCACAAGTCTAGTATGTGTCCTGAGAGGCCAATTTAAAATGGACAAAAACGTAATTCCATCAGGATGTTTTTGGTTTTTATTTATTTTTTTATCAGTCTAAAATGTTCTCTCTGAAAGGCCCATCTCACTTGCAAGGTGCTTTGGCAAAATGCAATTTCACTGATATGAGTCATTTGATGGAAAGAGGAGGGAGGTTTTGTGAGTATTTTATCCTGAAGCTGCTCACTCCTACACAGTGACTTTCATAACCCCTTTTCTGTTCTTCGGAAGACCAAAAACTAGGAAATGGGTGAATCGTTTCCTGTAAAAATCTCATTCAGTATGTTCAGTAATGGTTATGGGTTGCTACTAAGTGGTGCTTGAAATACATTAGCCTGCCTGATGTTGTTAATCTTTCTTCTCTCTAGCTGTGGAAGCTTTGAGACTGACTTCTTATGCCTGCTCCCACTTGTGCCTGGTACCTCTCTGAGCTGATGAGTGAATTTCCCGTTGCTCATCCTTATAGGTGTCAGCAAAAGAGGGATATATTGTACCTCATTAAACAGATTAAGGAAAACGTAATGTTGCAGTGCAGAGCCAAGATGTCAGTACAGAGGGAAAGCACTGGGAAGACCAAGTTGCAGGAAGATTAAATCAGCAGATAGATACTGTGATGTTACGGGTTGGGCTGCCCAGTCATGGGCCTGTCACTGAAATGGGTGAAAGTGGAAGTGTAGCTGTTGCTTTTTGCTGCAGATAGTTGTATCACATTAGCTCCAGCATAAATCCCAAGTATACCTACAAGTCACCTGCAACCAGAGGGTATTCCAGGTGTCTGGAAAAGCAGTTGCTCTGCATGGAAAGATAGTGGCTGCAGCACAAGACAGTCAGACCTGTCAGTACAGCCTGATAGATAATACACCACATGTGCTGAGAGTCCACTCGGACTTTCTATTCCGTTGTACCTGGACAACTGCTCTGTCATTTGTGATTTTTCCTTCTGGACCTGTAGAAACTCTGGAGGCTGACAATAGCTCAAAACATCTTTGCTTCTTCTTGCCCTCAGAGTGATCTGTCCTGTAAGCAACTGGTAGGAAAGAGCTTCCTCTCTATGCTGGAGTGCTTTGTCCACTTCCGCATCCCTTCTACATTAATGAAGGGATGGATGCATTTTGGAGCCCTTTAACACGCCAAGGGCCATGTTCTGACACCAATACTTAGGTTAAATATTTCGTCACCACAGAGCTAAGTCTCAGTGGAGGTACTGAGGACAGTACCACCAGTGTCAGGATATCTAAATGTGTCCCATTGCTGCTTAAGCAATGAATCACTTGAAAAATCATTAGTATGTAAGAGTCCTCTTACTCTCTCTGGTGAGCAAGTATTCATGTAGATCAATGAGATTATTGATGAAAAATTTCTCACTGAAAACAGCAAAGGGCTGTCAGTTGGGTGCTAAATGTTCAGAATTTAGTTTAGAAAGAAAAGTATCAGGGAGACATCTATGTTATAAAAACAGATCAAAATTTATAATGAACAGTGAAACCACACACTAGACCTAATCACAGTAATTAGGCAGCAGTAAGGAAGACAAGTACTGATTCTGAATACTTATTTTAGTCCAAATGCAAAGATGTCTCCTTGCTATGTCCTGTTGAGATTCTTATGCTATGACAGGAAAATGGTAACTCTTGTAAAATTTTATGGGCTTCCAAGATCATTAAAGGGAAGTGGTAGAAAATGAAACCCAAACATGAAGAACAGACTTCGGACGATGTGACTGAAGTCCATCCACTTGTAAATTAAAATCAAATGCCACCAAACATGGAGATTGTAAAAATACCCCTGTTCTGTAAAGCTTTAAACGTTCTGTTCGGTTAAAATGTCCTCACTGAATACAGCCCTATTTTCTCTTCCTTCTGCATTCAGGATGCAAGCTGTGGTCGTTGTAATTTGGAAGGCTAAGCTAGGATATAGTACCGTGCTGGGGAGGATGAGCAAGTACAAATAGGCCATGCTATCTGTGCTTTTACATTATTTCTTCATACGGGTACTGCTGCCGCTGGCTTCAGTGGGTGTCAGTTCAAACCAGTGGTGTGTGGCTCAGCACAGAGAAAACAGTCATTCACAGACGTGTCAGTACTGGCGCAAAACTTCCCCATTTCTCATGATGAGAGACAGCATGTTCTAGTGGATTGAAGGAGGGTCTCAGCCAAAGCTGCTGAATTCCAGTTATACCTGTGCTTCTGACTCCTAAGTCTTGCACCCATCCTGAGTTGCTGATACGTTGCAAGGATGAAATAAGGCTAGACAAGGCAGAACACAATACTGATTAGGTAATGCTAACAAAATGTAAAGTGCTTGCTAACTGCTGAGATGGAAACAGTATTTCTTTTGAGAAGGGTAAAGCAAGCACGTCCCAATTCAGCTGCATTTTGGCTTGCAGAAGAAAAGTGAAGCTCCAAGAAAGCTGCTGACTCATGACTGGAGTTTGGGACAAGCAAAGCAGGGACTCCAGCAGATATATTCCAGTAAAATTTCAGAAGTGTAAAGAATATGTAGAGGTTACTGTCTTTATCTGGAACGAATGGCCCAGGGTGACAGGCCAGGAATGTGATGCAAAGAATGAAACAGTGCCCCTAATTCAGTGTTTAACCTTGCCCAGCTTCAGGGCTTTTGAGTGTTCTGGCCTCAGGTCGTGCTGCATCTGTAAAGCTCACTTGATAGCTGTGCCACTGGTTCATGAGCACTCAGTCATCTGTTATCTGAAGTACTTATTTCCCATAGCCTAAATGGGGATCTTCAGTACTTAACCTCAAACATCCAATTTTGAAAACACTTGAGTCTGATCTTTTTTCCTGCAGGCTGCTCCATTTGCTATTTTGGTTATACTCTCTGACAGTATTTATTCCATTCTGAGGAGGTACTTAGTATATGGACAGATGCAGACAAATCTCTAACTTCAATATTTCTTCTTTGGCTATGACTCTCAGGTGAATCCTGACTATGGCATGTAATCACAGATGTGAATAGCAGCTATTTTATTTTCTGCCTCTGAAAAATATTATTTAATTGAAATGTGCATAATGTATGCCTTTTAAATGGAAAGGTGAGAATGCTTGAGTAAGTTTGAAGGTTAATCAAAAACTCATGTCAAATTCTAAAAGAACTAAAATTTTGCAATTATTATTATTATATGCAGAAAGCTATCAGTATAATTTTACGTTTTTGCTCTCACCTAATTGTTCCTAACTTTTAGATATCTCTCTTTTAATGGACATATGAAACAGTCACTAAAGAAGAATGCAGAGGATGTAACTACAAAAAAGTTTGGTTTGTTTTGAACCTTTTCAGTAATCCAAGTGTTCCATATTTTTTATCCAGGTTTCTTTATAAAATTTCTTTACAGTCAAACAGCTAGCTTGTCCTGTAGTTGCAGAAACAGATAATACCTTTTTATTAGTAATTATTTAGTATGATGTTCTCCATTATTTTAAAATAGCAGGAAGCTTCTTTGAGAAACTTATTTCAAAAATGAATCAGAGAAGAGAAACATTGTTCATCAGCTTCTTTTCTTATTGCTCATCAAAGTAAAACATTTTTTCTGTTAAAAAAAGGAAGTCATTGCTTTCTAGCCATTCAGGCAAGGATGATTTTTTTCTAATCTTTTTTTTTTTCCCAATTAATTCTATAGTAATAGTCTCGGATAACAATTACCTACTGAGATGGGCAGAAATGAGGTTTCTTGAAATACCACCTACATAAAAATAATACTTGACCACAATCCAATTTTATGTTTTTTTAAATAGTCTTGGTACCTCCATAATAGAGCAATAAATCAGTTGTAATCTCATCACTTCTATTACTGAGCAAGCTTCGACATCTATAGAGAAAGGAAAAGAATCTTCCCTCTTCCCTTCCAATATATTCATAAGTTTGTGTCATTCGAGTGGAAATAATGTTTGTACTGTGAATGACCCTAACAACAAGATCATAGAAAAAGTCTGTGTAATAACAGATACCAGATCAAAAAAAGGCAAAACAGCAAAACCAGTCTGGATTCCCCAACAGAATTTTTGTTTTACAGAGGAATCTTGAGAATCTGCCTACTACTCGGTTTTCTAACTATTTATTGCTGAATATATAATTTTATACAGAATACACACACCCCTTCCTGATGCCCCATGCAGATACCATTAAATCCAGCAGAATTTTATCAATGGTAGCACTGAAGCCAGCTGTGTGACTTGCTTTGGTTTCCCTATCAACATTACATTGACACTTTAAAAATATTCTTCAGGAAAGAAATACAAATAGAAAAGGCTAAAAAAAAGAATTCCTAATATGACTTGCAAGATGACTAGCACAGGAGTATATGCTAGTTTTGCAGAGTGGGAAGACAAATTTTGATTGCAAAGAGAACCCATTGGTTTGGTAATGAATGATGACTTGTAGAGTGAAACAGCAAAAGTGAATCTACTAAAATGTGGAAATGCAGTGATCCGTTAACCCCCCCTCAACATTTCAAATATTTAAAACATACGGACTGCTAGAAATGAGAGCATCTAAGTGGTTTGTACTTACTGCTGTTCTGAGAGACAACAAAAGCAACCCTATGTTGGATGTGTGAACTCAAGCTATTAATCCTCTCCTGACAAAAATTATAACTGGCCTGTTTTATCCCCTGAAATTGGGCAAAGGGTAAAAGGTGAAAATGAGAAAACATGGCTTCTGTGCATTCATTAGCATATTGCTAATTGAGAATTTCCACCCTGCAAGCAGCCATGTAACCTGCCAGACCCAATTCCCCAAGTACTAATTAAATCAACCACGAGCAACATGATCTTCTAAATCTTCTGGTCTGTATAATAAAGAGAAATGCAAAAATAAATATACATAGTTAGCCAAAGTATCCACTGGAAGGGTTTTTAAAGTATACTCAGAAAAAAATTGTCCAAGCACTGGGAAGCAAAGCCAGCCTGTGCTGCAAAGAACCTTTCAGTACTTCTGGCCACCCGGGTCAATTGACATGGCAAAGTGGAAGGTGAACAAGATGGCTGCACTGATGCACAGTTCCTTTGGTACCAGAAGCCTCATAGAAGTATTTTGTGGGATAGCCATCCTTTCTNATCCTTTCTGTGAAGGGTGTTAAAGGACCTTCTAAGGTGTCTTAGATCCATGTCCTTATGTCACCTCCATGTGCTCCATCTGCCACCTTTTTTGTCCCAGCCATCACTGCTGTTGATGCACTTGAAGCATCCTTTGTGCATGAGTTTGCTTCTCTGGAATTTCACATCATCACTAGTTTCTAAAGGACATGACAAGTCAACCATGTCCAATGACCTTAGGGGTGACTGGTGGATGTTAAAATAAGGCTTGGTTTTGTTTCCATAATTTTGAGGNTTTGCCCTTTCATATTTGTTTATTCTTAGTAGATGTGGTTATTAGAGACCTAGCTATATGCTTGTAACACCTTCCTCTATGCAAAGAGAGGAAAAAAAAAACAAAAAACAAACCACAGAATCAATAAGAGTGGATTTCCTTCCCCATATCCCTGATTTGATATGATATTCTTGGCTCCGGATAACTGAGCTGTTATCCACTGCAGATGACATTAGGTTTCCTCACAACATATCAAGGTGGATTTCACTCAGGATACTTCTGCTTTGCCTCTTAAAAACGTTTCTGCTCTGTAACAAGCGGGGCTGAACCTGAGTGACACTGGTGGTTTTAATGACTGTTCTTTTTCCTGGTGGTTGTGAAAAAACATTTTAAGAGTGAGGGGTCTGAGCACTGACTGCCTTACCAATGATCACTGGAAAGCTATTTCTCTACTGAGGTGAATTAAATTGTTGTTTTTACTGGCTTGAAATAATGAAAGAAAAATTTTAGATAAAGACTGCCTGATTGTTCTAGCGAACATTCAGTTTCTCTGTGGTGCAATGTACCTAACATATTATATATATGAAATATCAAATGTACACTTAAAATGATAAAATGTCAATTTGATCATAATTAAATACAAAAGACAACAACCATACGCTGGAAACAAGCCCTATTGATTTTCAGACCATGCCTGGTTCTCAGAGATTGAAAGAAAACTCTTAATCATGCTACTTAAAAAGATACTTCTAGGATTATTTTTCAACTGCTTCATAAAAATTCTGTGGCTTTTAGTATAGTCTTGTTGGTCCGTGAGTGCAGTCACCATGTATTCAGTTAAAAGAGCTCAGAGACTGAGGAAATACTCTGACAACTTTTTTTTTTTTTCCTTTTCTTTTCTGGAAATGAGCATTTGGCTAACATGGAGTAATGTTTCTGGTTTGTACTTCGTCATTATGGAACTAGTCCAGCTTCCAAAAAGTTAACAGGAAGTTGGCTTAGGTCCTAGAATAGGGTTAAGATGTGATCTGGCATACCAAAGATCAAGAATTTGAGAGAGAAAAAGGCAGATAGATGACTAAAATAGCTTATGCAATAGCCATCAAAGTAGGGCTTTAAGTGCAAGAATATTAGCAGAGTGTAAGGGTGCTAATTATGCATGGGCAGTGGTGGACACACAGCAAAGAGGAAGGAATATGTAAGCAAGAAATAAAGGGAGGTTTATGCACTGTCATGTTGGTCCTCTATAATCTTCATGTAACATTTTAAAAGAAAACTCAGAAACTAAAAAAAAAAAACAACAAGAAACCCTAAAAAGCTGAAGATAGCATCCAAACCATATAAATATGCTTGAGGCTACAGGTGATTATATCAGAAAGAAGTCTAAAAAAAAGAGGGTAATTGAGGAAACATGCTGAGATGAGTTTACTACTCCTCAAGGCTTGGGGACAAGACAAGAAACTGATGCTAGTTTTAAGTCCACCATGGCAATAACAATTTTCCATCTTAAAAAGCTACATTTTATGCTAAAGCAACATAGACTGGGAAAATGGAGGTGGAGAGGTATATTGAAACAATAAGAAATAGCTACATCTTATACAGCCTTTTGTAATAACCCTGCCATCACATTTTGGTCTCTAGGACTCCGAGAGATGGCCACTCTGGGAAAACTGATTCCAGGCACAATATAAGGCTTTTAATTTACATTAGTAACAAGAAGGAAAACATGCCTTACCCTGTACAATGAGGTATATAACAGGGCCATTTTATTTTCCAGAAGTTGCACAGTTCTTCGAAAAGGGATAGTATTTTGGTAAGCCTTTTATGCTACAGCACAAAGAAATTTTCATTTGTACAAGTAAGAGGAAGGTAGAACAGCAAATGATTTCATAACCACCTTGTGCAACCTATTGCACTGCTGTGGCTCTGGAGAGATGAGCAAGATCCTAGAGGCACTAACCTCATTAGCTGATTGTCACTCAGTCCTACATCAGATTCTGAAATTATACCAGCTTCAGATTACAAGTAGCCAAGCACACAGCCCTCCATGGTTGACGTATAAAGAGGCAGAACAGTTTTTCTTCAGAATAAGGAGGAATTCATTATAGAAGCCGGTTTCCCCAGATGATGTCATTTAGAAGTTTCTAAGTGAAAGCATGTTGCAGCAGGCCCAGTACTAAGAATCAGTATACAGGAGGTGACCAGAAAGAACCAACAGAGTTTATAATAAAGCATATAAAAGCGGTATTAGTGTGTGGCCAAAGAGCACAGGCAGCCTCATGAGTCTTGTTGCACTGCATCCAGATGACTATGGGGAGGACAAGTGGTAAAGGGAAGAAAAATGGTAATTTCTTTTCCTCCCCCCTTGCATTCTTGGAGAAAAATGAATGTAAATTCTATTAAATAATTGAATTGCTCCTGAAATCCTTTCCCAATTAGATGAAGAAGTTCAGACAACCTTCATCTCCCAAACGACCAAACATCCCTTATTTAAATCTTTGTGAATATATTGTGCATATGCCTCTGCCCCCATTTTTGGCTTGTTTCTCTGTCTGTCTGCATGCTTCTATCTATTTTTACAAGAAAGAACGTGGGTGGTTGAATAAGAGCAAATGTTTGTTTGTTACTCTTTAGTGTTTTCCACCTACAGCCTATCCTTCACGTCCTTCAGAAAATAAGGTTGCATATTTATGTGTAGTGCTTAATGAGCAAATACATCCTTGCATATGATATGCTCTGCTTCCTGTCATGTACTCGTTATTCTCTTTGAGTTTACCAGTGTTCTCTGGTTTATAGAGTCATGATTAATTTATTCTCAATCTACAAGAAAGCCCTTTTAATTCCAAGAAGTGGGTTAGATGAATTACCAGACACTACTTTATTTGGCCTGCTTATCTATTGGAATGATTTGCAGTTATCATACCATGCCTTTCCTGAGTACAACAGAAATCAACTGTTGATGAATGAAGGTAGAAAGACAGGAGCAGTCTTGCAGCTTTTGGGATCCTGGGCAAGGATAACATCCTGGTCAGTAAGAAATGGTGTTCAGGAGGGAAGCTGCCCTTGATGGGCACCGCTGTTGCTTTGAGTAGGGCAAATGAAAGAGGACAGGCTGTGTCTGTGCTCCCACTAAAACATGCAAGGACACAATGCAAGGCCAAGCTCATGCAGTCTCCAGTTGCCCTGGAGTGCCCACGGCTACAGGCAGCCCTGCTTGTGAATATGCTAGATATGCACGTGTCTGGCATACAGTCAATGGAAACCTCAGCCATATTCAGGGACTGCTTTTGCTTATCTGCTTGTTAAGCTGAAAGAAGCTTTCATGTTGCATGAATTTTGATTATCTTGGTGCTTACTCTCAAGGTACTCATCAACTGTTAGGTATGTTGGATGGAATTTTGGACACTGTGTGCTAATGGAGTGGGGAGGCATACTTGAAAACTGAGCAAAATAGATCTGCCGCTGTGTGTTTTGTGCAATTAGAAGGCTGAACCCGTCAGGCAGTTTTTCCAAACATGTTTCAGTGGCTTCAGATATAAATGTTATAACAACTGTGAATCAATCATTTGAGACGGAACAGGAAAAAGGGCACTGAGTGAGCATTTGGAACACCTGTGGTCTACTCCCAGATCTGCCTATTCTCAGCTCCGAACTTTTATCTGTATAGATTGCAATCTCTTGCTGCATATTTATACAATACCTGGAAAAGGCAGTTCAGGTTTTGAGTGGGGCCTTTAGGCGCTGCTGTAAGAAATCTTGCTAAATTATATGAGTGTATAGTGCAGAGGAGCATGGAGTTAAGAACACTTATGATGGTTGGACTCAATGATTTTAAAGGCCTTTTCCAACTGAAATGATTCTATGATTCCATGAAGAAGGGTAAGATGGGAAGCAAGTGTGAGGACTTTACATATCCAGTTGTGGTGGGTTGACCCTGGCTGGGTGCCAGGTGCCCATCAAAGCTGCTCTATCACTCCCCTTCTCAGCTGGACAGGGGAGAGAGAATATAACAAAAAGCTTGTGGGTCAAGATAAGGACAGTTTAATAAAGCAAAAGCAAAGGTCGCGCACAAAAGCAAATGAAAACAAAAGATTTTTTTCTCTAATTCCCACCAGCAGGTGATGTCTGGCCACTTCCTGGGAAGCAGGGCTTAGTACACATAGCAGTTGCTCCAGAAGACAAACAAAATAATGAATGCCCCCCCTTCCCTCTCCCTTTACTTAGATTTTATAGCTGAGCAGACGTCATATGTTACGGAATATCTGTTTGGCCAGTTTGGGTCAGCTGTCCTGGCTATGTCCCCTCCCAAGATCTTGCCCACCCCCAGCCTACTGGTGAGGGGGGAGTGATGGAGAGACAGCCTTGATGCTGTGCCAGCACTGCTCAGCAGTAGCTAAAACACTGCTGTGTTATCAACATCTTCCTAGCTACCAATGCAGAGCACAGCACTATGAGGATGTCTATGGAGAGAATTAACTCCACCTCAGCCAGACCCAATACACCAGTATACGACTGCATATGGGTGGGTAGAAAATATACCCTGTTTGCCTTTGTGCTGCCAAAAACCAATGCCATCATCTGAAGGGAAAAATGGCACTGTAATTGGTGTAATTTGCCACTGAATGTTTAGCTGAGTCTTAAGTAAAGAGGAAGAATCATGTCACATATGCTTAGGAGCACATGTTTCCTTCAGGAAATTTCAGTCCTAGTAAAAATTTTGAGGTCACATAAAGTTACAGCTGCATTAAGAATTCATATGTGGATGGAAAAAAATAGGTGTCTTGCCTGGATTTGTAATACCTTAAAAAACAAGGAATATTTTATTCATTTACCTCTATGAAAATAAAACCAAGCCTGTCTCTTTTTCACTATGAAGATAAACTGACAGTGTCTTTAAAGTACTGCCTGTGAGAACAAGGGAATACTAAGAACAGGTATAAAACTTTAAATACTGAGAAAAGCATTTAACAATTACACTCAGCTGCTTGAGGCAGGTGTACCTAATAAGGAGGAAAGGAAGGAACAGCTGTATCTTGGCTAAAGGCTCCTTGGCCATACAAAGATAAATAGCTAACAGCTGGTTTCCCACAAGGGGTATCCTTGGTGTAATGCTCCTGTTTCTGCTCCCTTGCTTAGATGAATCTTCTCTTGGGCCAAAGGGGAAGACATGTTTATATATCACAGAGACAGATGCTGTCATCCTTGAAGATGATAATTTGTCCTGGCTGTAGAAAATTACCTCTCATTGGTCACTGTGGGAGTGGACACAGATGTTTTGTATTATGGTGTTCAAAGTCACACTAGTTATTAGGGTAGTAATGTGGCATGGCTTTTCTAGACATGTGAAAAATGGCAAATGGGGAATGTGCTTCTCCATGCAGTTGAATTCTGTTTTTTATTGTAATTTATGAAGATTTGCAAGATAATTTTTTTTAAGAGAATATGAGGAGAGAGAGTTTCACCGGGTGCTTTACCATCCCTTCTAATTTGGCTGCTGAAATCCTGAAATGAACACAATATTAATCACAGTAGGGTTGCAATTACAATATGTAAGATATTTCAGCTGAATGGAAAGGATAGTCTCTCACTCCTAAGGCATTGATGAGGGCCTCAAAGGGGGTGACCAGCCCTGTGTAAGCCTGATCTTCCTGTCTTATTTCTCTACCTGCAGGGTGATGAGGCACTTGTACTCTGTGATGGTGCATACCAAAGAACAACTGAGTTCTGTTTTGCTTACTGTGTTGCAAGTAGTGGGTTCTGTCATCAAGCCTACACATAACTTCTAGTTTCTTTTTCAAGAAAACTGAATACGGACATATAGCAGAGTTTGCAGGGCATAATATTGAGTTGTTATGACTCCTCCCCTTCATGAAAAATGCTGGGAGATCCAACCCAAATTTTGGCTTGTGCTGTTCTTCCTTTTCTACCTGATATATATTGTTATCAGTACACAAATGACGTTTTTTCTGTCTCTGGAACTAACCGCAAAAAGTTGCTCTTATTGGTGCATTATTGGCATATTCTACAGATTTCAGAACTGTTTCTAGGATTGGTGCTTTTCTCCAAGGAATAAATGCCACTCTGCAAAACCCAGAGTTGTTCACCCATTTTTTGAGAGCCGATCTCTATTATTTCAAATGAAACTCCTTCTTGTTGCTTTTCTTCCCTGGCATGTACTATAAAACAGCATGTCCTACAACCTCATAGGAGTGCTTGACATATACTGAGTCTTGAGACCTTTTCAGATTCTTGATTTTGCATTTATTTCTATAGTTGTTACAATACGTTTATTGAAATATATATGTAGATAGATAGACAGCTAAATGATGGCATACAGTGTCACTTGTTATGTTTGGGTTATAGACCTATTCAAATACATTTTAATTGAGGAGAATATTTATTTCCAATTTTTAGCTGAAAACTGAGCACTTGGATGCACCTTGTAATTATTAAGTTGTAGATACAGGCAATTCTAATACAACATAAGTTTCACCAATAGAAGTTTCCATGAGAGAGAGAAACATGTGAAAGAGCCCGAGAGACTTTCCAGTAAATCTTTCATGTCATTATTTTTCAGGAGCCCTGCTGCAGAGAAAATATATGCCTCTTCCTAGAGTATCATCTGAGGCTCACCAAGAAGAATTGGTAATTTTTATATAAAAAGTGTGGGATGAAGGAAGTTTTCATTTTACTGCATCCATCAATCTGAAATCTTTCAAACTCTTCCACTTTTATGGGCAATTCATATCTTTTTTTGCTGTTTCTCAGATTTCACAGAAGTTTATTTAAGCCTAAATTGTACACTGAATTATAACTGTAAAATTTTGAGCCCTTAACTTAGAAGGTAATTTAACTTGAATGTTACCTTTTTATTCTATTATTTAGGTTGCAACTGCACATTACAAGGTGAATTTACCAGAAATGTAAGCTTTGAGTCCCAAACGTTAGGATCCTATTACCTACTCTGCTTTATCTTACATCCTGATCCTTCATATTCCTGCATATACAGAGGTCAATGGGAACAGAGAGCATAATTTGATATTAACTTGACTTGATAGAGATTCAGGGCAATGTGACTGTTGCTGAGTCAGAATATAACCTACGTAACAAAACTAATCTAAAGAAAAATCAATTTGAAAACGAACATTTTATATGAAAAGTAAATTTACAGCTTTTCCAGGATACAAAGAATTATTTTTTTTCTGCAGGGAATTTCATATTGACTTGCTTTTCTCATTAAATACTTCTCTTGTTTGTTGTGGTTTAACCCCAGGCAACTAAGCCCCACACAGCCCCTCACTTGCTCCATCCAGGGGGGTGGGGGAGAGAATCGGAAGGGTAAAAGTGAGAAAACTCACAGGTTGAGATAAAGACAGTTTAATAGGTAAAGCAAAAGCCATGCACACACAAGCAAAGCAAAAGCTGGAATCCACTCCCCACTTCCCACGGGCAGTCAGGTGTTCAGCCATCTCCAGGACAGCCAGGCTCCAGCACGCCTAACGGTGACTTGGGAAGACAAACGCCATCACTCCCAACGTCCCCCCTTCCTTCTTCTTCCCCCAGCTTGATATGCTGAGCATGACGTCATATGGTCTGGGATATCCCTTGGGTCAGCTGGGGTCAGCTGTCCCAGCTGTGTCCCCTCTGAACTCCTTGTGCCCCCCCCCAGCCTCCTCGCTGGTGGGGTGGGGTGAGGAGCAGCAAAGCCCTTGGCTCTGTGTAAACACTGCTCAGCAGTAACGAAGCCATCCCTGTGTTATCATCAGCACTGTTTTCAGCATAAATCCAAACCATAGCCCCATACCAGCTACCATGGAAAAAATTAACTCTATCCCAGCCAAAACCAGCACACTTATTGGAAGAGCATTTTCTGATGGAAAAACTCTTTAAGATTTTCCAGCAAAGTTTGAAGTACGGACTTCACAGAATTTCAACTGTATTTTGAGATTCTTTTTATTTTTTTTTCAGTCTGTTTTGAAGGAACGTATTTGAAGGTCAAACCTGCAGGATAACAGGGATCTTAAATAGGGCTTTTGCAAGTATAGACTAGAACTTTTTTCCAGGGGAAAAAAAAAAAGAAAAAAAAAAGAAAAAAAAGAAAAAAAAAGACCAACTAAATCTTTTTATTAAAGGTTTGAGTTATATTTGTTTGAGTTAATTAAATCTTATCACATTCATATGCACTTTCTAATTAACAATTAGCCATGTTTTCTTTGTAATAAATGAGAAATCTTTCAGGAACATGAGAATGGATAAAAGCATGCAGCAGCTTAATGAATCTGTATTTAATCTTTGGAGAGCTAAGTTAAATTTAGCAACAGTGACAAGCAAAACTGTACACTGGTTTAGGGTCTGAGATGTGACAATTTCTTCGTGAAATCAACTATTTGCAATAACAAAATGTTCCAAAAATAGTATTGTTCAGTACACAGTCTGAATACTCCAAATAAAAGTGAATAAAGTAAATTTGATTTGGACAATGGTCTAAGAATATTTAGAAGAAATACTGCATTTAGCAAGACTGTTCGATGTACAAGAAACTTAGGCAGTTGATAACACCCACATTTGCCCTAAGTTTTTAAAAGTTCTTCCCTTCAAAAGATTTTATCTTTAGTAGGGAAAAAAATGTGTTACTGCCTCTGTTCTCCCAGACCTAATGGAAAATTTTACAGTTTAATAAGCTAGCAAGTAAAGGTAAACTGCAGACTTCTGCAAAGTCATCACCCTAACCAGCTAGTTCATGTTAAAACTAAAACCTACTTTCTCTACAGCAGATTTAGCTTTATGTAAGTTGGTGTGTTTTGTCTAGCTTCTGTTAGAAACATCCTTTTTCTTGTACAGTTAGAAGACCTTGGCGATTAAAGCAATACTTCCATGAAATGGATTTTCATCACAAAGTGCTGCATTGCCTATATCTGGAGCTAAGTCTCCTACCAGGCAAGTAAGAGACACAAGCTCTGCATGTCAGCCAGGTTCCCCTTCCAGGCTTGCCTACAGGGGTTATTTCACTCTGTGTAAATCACATAGTTGTTGGGCTAAAGAGAGACCAAGTCTGCATCTATGTAGTTAATATCTTCTCCCAGACTGTGGAAACTGATGTGTTAAATTGATGCATTATTTTGGGGTTGAAAAATCCATCTCAGCTTTTTAATAACATTTTAAAAGGTCTGTACTTGGAGAATGAAGGGGGATTCTCCTAATACTACAAATATTCTTCACACAGGAGCAAATCTCCTCCTTGATTATTGATCTTAAACCCTTACCATATCATTTTTGTTCGTGCATCCTCCCTTGGTGTCTACTTAGTAAGACATTTTTGGACTAATGGCATTTTCTCTGGGAAGGGCCAATCCTATGACCCAAATTTTGAACAGCAGATGGTGTGTGATGAATGTACATTACTGAGCATTTTAGGAAAAGATTGTCAGCTCTGTGGTTTAATTCTGAACATACACAGCCAGTGTCTGATGCCCCTTGGATGACTAGTTGGGTACACTGATTTCCCGAACCATTTCCTGCATTGTTGTCCTTGAGTTCCATTGACATCAATGGAAATTAAGAATCCTCAACATCTGGCAGGTTTTAACTCAGAAAAAGCTGGTTGTGGTGTGTTTCTTCTGTGAATTTAAATTAGTTACGTACCCATGGAGGGCACAGTGCTTTCATTTCAAACATTGGGAGCAAGGAAGTGGGAAACTATGCGGCAAAGGCCCAATTTATATGGGTCTATGGTGATATATTTATATCACTAGTGTGAAAGACAAATGAGAAGTGATTGTCTCCCAAAAAAGCTCTTTATTTGTTGTGTCAGTTCACTTTTCCCTGTGACCAATACCACATGTTTTATGCTGCAGATGCCTGTTTACTTACAAATGGAAAACTGTATTCCCTTGGTCTTGTGCATTCAATGAGATGGACAAAGATTTCTAATTCCAAAACCAGTGGCTTCTTCATAAGACTTGAATGCTGGACAATGTCAATCTTATGATGTAAAAACTTCTTGTTGATTGATATTTATGTCATGCCCCAAGGCCTCAGCTCTACTGAGTTAGGCAAGTTGCAGACTTATAATGGTGATTAATGATGCGCTTTGAAGGTAAAAATCGGAAGACAGACACAGAAAAATGTGGCTGTACAAGAGGTGAGGAGGAAAGACACTTAATGATAAACAGTTTAAAGTATTCTTAGAATTAAGCTTGTCTAGGGCATCCATTTTATCCAGAAGATTATTTCTCAGTACTTCCCACTTCTCATATTTAATAGAAATACCACCAAGTAAAGGGAAAACAGGTGGACAGTTGTGATCAGTGCTCTTAGCTGGCTAAAGAATGTGAATGCACCAACATTCTGGTCATCTGGCTTTTATTATCTCTCTTGGCCTTTTTATCCATCTGTTATGATCTAAAAAAGCAAGCTGTACATTTTTGGGATATAACCTCATTATTTTGATAATTATAAAAATAATAATAAAAAAGGTATTTCTAGACAGTTTGTCTTATCCAAGCACCTGGAATTCCTTTAAAATATGAGCTTCCCAAGCTTTGTAAGTGTGTTAAATATTATTATGCCCATTAATGATCTACATCCCTATGAAGGGAGAGTTGTTAGTCAAAGATTTTGTTGAGGCGCTTGTGGAAACTGAAAAGAGAATTTTATGTCAGCTTTTACTTCTCAGACATGAAGGTTGTCTAGGGTTTTGTAGTCACTTAAGGCTTTTTTCAGGTGAGGTTTTCTTGCATAAGCTTCTCCTTCCCACAAATTTATTCGAGAGAGAACAACATGGAGATCACCGAGCCTTACCTAGTCCCTTCACTCTTCCCTTCTTCCTCTGCTGATGGTAACTTCTTGGTGGCCTACAACAGAACAGGTTGTGTCAGCTTTCCCCACCAGACCTGCAATACCAAAGAACAGTGATGACTGAGCCAGAGCTTGGTCCTTTCCCCTCTTGTAACTAATGATGTTGAAAAGCTACATAACTTTCTCTGATATCCCCAGATTCAAAATCCCAATCAACTTGTGTAGGGTCTTTAAGAAAAGGTCTGTGTCTGCTTTACTTGTTCTTGTTATAAAGCACATGAAAAAAGGCACACAGTAGGCATGAGAACAGTAAGAACGAAGTAGTAGGCAAGATTTAGAGCCTTGCAACCTTTCCAGTGTTTGCTTTTACCAATTTACTCTTTGTATTTTGACGGATTAAAAGTCCAGACAGGTATAACACATCTTTGCTAACACTTTGCTAGTCTGCACTTTTGCTTTTCTCTTACAAAAAAATGCAAGCCTGTTACCTTGTTTGCCATTCTGCCGAGAATCTTCATTTGCAACAATATATAACCACCATCAACAAGGGAAAAGTTGTCAAGAAAGTGAGACCAATGTTTATTTCTGTTGAACAAGCTGATCCTGGTGATGTTGGAAAATATAACTAATCTATATGTGTTTCCTTAGCCTTAGGCCAAACCGAACAAGTTTTCAACATCAACTGATGATAAAATCTCTTTCTTAAAGGCATTTTTAGTTTTATCTGTGGGAAACATTTACTTACAATGAATAATTTTTTGCAAAGTCAGAACTATCTAGGCTTTCTCCCAAGACTAATTACTTAAGAATCTCTGCAAAGAAAGAGGGAAAATGTATTCCAGTTGTTTGAAAGTGATATAGCAAAACAGCTTTCCATGATCAAAAATGGTATTTTAAGTTCAGATTGTAGAAAATGTTTCTTAAAACATTAAACTTAATGTTGGTCTGAAATCTGCTTCTACATTATTGATTATTCCATCAACTGGACATGGAAATAGAACCCACAGTTAGATTTTGAGTTTTTCTCTACCTCCTTGCATGAAGCCTTGGACAAATTACTCAAATTGAAATGAGGAAAAAAATGGATTGGAAGAACACTTTTATCCTAGAAAATTTCCAAGTGTTACTTAGCAATGTTACAGGATTGTCTTGAGAGCTAATTTCAGTGATTAAACCTATAAGGCATGCCAAAAGCACTATGGTTCATATTCAGTAAATACTATCCCATAATATTTTTTCTGTTGGAAATGGCAACTTATCCTTATACCAGTATCCAAGCCAGATCCATGTGTATTCCAGAGGTCAGCCTGCGTTGTAGATTCTCTGTCAGACTTACATAGAATATGAATCTCTTCAGACTTGGCTTGGAGTTATTGTCTCCATCTGTAGCAGACTGGGTTGGTTGGTTTGTTGTGTTTTTATCTCAAAAGATCTTGGATTTATAGACAAGAAAGAAGGGGTTGGGATGTGAAGGCTGGGGGCAGACTTGGCTGCTGTGACCATGGAATAGTGGCATTTGGGATCCTGAGAGGACAGAACCAGGCGAATAGCAGGATTACAACCCTGGACATCAGAAGAACAGACTTTGGACTGTTCAGAGAACTGCTTGGAAGAATACCATGGGATACAGTCCTATAGAGAAGAGGAAGATCAGAAGGGTCAGGTGATTTTCAAGAATCACCTCCTCCAAGTTCAAGACTGGCCGATCCCTTTGAGCAGGAGGTCATGCAAATGTGGCAGGAGCTCCTGTGACGGACAAGGAGCTCCTGACAAAACTGGAATATAAGAAGGAAGCGTACCAGAGGTGGAAGCAGGGACAAGGGCGCCAGGACAAATATAGAGACTTTTTCAAAGTGTGCAGGGATGGGGTTAGGAAAGCCAACCTGGAATTGAACCTGGCAAGGAACATAAAGGGCAACAAGAAGGACTTCTGCAGGTATAGCAGCAGCAAAAGGAAGACTAGGGAAAATATGGGCCAGCTGCTGAACGGGGCAGAGGTCCTTGTGACAAAGGACATGCAAATGGTACCTTCTTTTCCTTGCTCTTTACTAGTATGATTTGCCTTCAGGAATCCCCGGCCTCTAAGACTCATGGGAAAGTCTGGAGCAAGTGCAGTCAGAGTCTGTCCAGTGAGAAAATGGACACAAACTGAAATAAAGGAAATACCATTTAAGCATAGGAAAAAAAAATCTTTTTACAGTGCAAGTGGTCAGACATTGGAACAGGCTTCCCAGAGAGGTTGTGGAGTCTCCATCAGTGGAGATATTAAAAATCTGACTGTACGTAGCCCTCAGCAACCTGCTCTAGCTGACCCTGATGATCTCCAGAGGTCCTTTCAAACTCATTGTGACTCATTTATAAGGTGTGACTTACTGTTACATATGCCCCTCCATGTTCATGGATTAGAGTCACATCAGCTTCCTTCTCATGGGTAACGGTTCTTTGTGGTGACTTGTTACCTGTAATAACCCTGAGAATTCGGTGTCACTTTGTGCAAGGTTCTGCACAAAATTTGTAACTTCAACTTTTCCTGCCATGAAGAAACTACAGCCTAAATAGGAAGTTAAAACAGGTGCACACGAGACAGTGGCAACACAGTGTAATGGTGAGAATATTAAGAACACTCGAACAGTCACAACCACCTTCCTGTGTAGTTACCACAGGCATCAGGGCAGAGAAGAAGGTTAAGCAAGCAGTTGATTGAGAAGGCTTTGTAAATGCTTATTTGCCCCCTCCTTCCATGTATGAAGAAATGATGCTGTCATAATCTGCATAAATTACTATTTGTTTTGTAACTAGTATTTTTTAGAAAAGCAGTATGTTTACTGTTTTATTGCCCTCTTTCAACAGGTTGTATGTTTTCTTAGTTTTCAAAAGTAGAACAAAATACAGTTTTTAAACATCTATTTATAACAGCTGGGGGAGCTGTGTAAATCTTTAATATTATATACTTGTCCTCAAGGTTTCTGTCATCATCCATAATTTAAAGCAAATAAATCTTGGATTTAGAAAGGTTCACTCTGCGCTCACCATTTAGCTGATCCAGAAGCAACATACAACATGCCTGTTTTATCCTTAGGGTGTTAAAAATGAAGCTTGGAGCTTTGATAAGGTGTTAAGATACACGGATGTTTACAGAAATGTGGAAGGACCACTAGATGTATCAGGTGTAGCACCACAGCCTTAGGCTCTCCTCTGCTGCCAGCAGCTGTGAACTTCAGCAGAGTGCTCAATGGAGAGTAAAATTTAATTAGAAGTGAATTGTGCCAGGGTCTTCTGCCTTCATTCTAAAGATTATAAGATTTGACAGCACCTCTGTCCACTCAGGGTGAAATTTATTGTGTGCTAGACTTCACTATCATATATCAACTTTGCAGAATTAAAAGCAGTCAAGTAAAATGCTAGAAAAGAAAGCATCTAACGATTTGGGGTTTAAAATGTCAGCCTCCAATTCGTGCATTTTTACCAGAGGTACAATTTTGTGGAGCAGTCAAGAGTTATCTAAGCAATTGCAGCTTTGTACTGTGATAAAAAAGGCCTGCTGACTTAAATCATTTGCCCTTACTTAAAAAAAATCTTATTTTTTTAATTAGAACAGCAAACAACCATATTAGGAGACAAATTTCTTTAATTAGGCTTTTGTATCTTTTATTTGCTTTCCACTGGAGGTTTAAATCAAAGGCAGAAGAGCAGAGCACAGGACAGCAATGTGTTACTTAAATCTACTTGGAAGTAAAATCTTCTGTCTCAATAAGAATTAGGAGATTCTTCCAGGATTAAAATACTGAAGTACATTTCTTGAGATTGAGGATCTGATTAACATTTAGAATATTTAAGTGTACTAAGAAAATATTTTTTTAGAAAGTCTTAGGACATGTCACAAAATGTGCAATCTAAGGGGCCCAGTTTTTTCCAGAAGAAAGATGATTAAAAAAAATTGCAAGCTAAAAAGTCATTTTAAAACTAAGCATGATTTTCTTACCAGAAGGGAACATCTTAGGTCTCTATAAATCACATAAAGGCTGTAATTCAGAAAAGCTGCCTTAGAAATCATGGTTATCAGTAGGTAGTTTCCTTCCAGCATGATACTAAGTTTTTTTGCTTACGGGTAATGGATGATGGTCCTGTCAACGCTGTGAGCACTGTCTATATCAGTGTAGTTTTGGGGTATGTATGCAGACCTTCCAACCTTCCTGCATTCTTTACCAGATCACTCCACCACAGGCTGATCAGCTTATATCTTTTGTGCCACTGATGCTCACTGTGCTCTTTCTCCACAGCTTTGATGCACAGGCCATGGTGTTTCTCAGCAGCTCAAGAGTTATACAGAGCTGCAGTCTACTGCTCATTTGCTTCTGATGCGTAGGATCTTGAAATGGGAGAGAACATACTCAGCAATGCTGCAGCTGAGGTCTGGTACTTAACAGGGCCATGCATATAGAGAATTACCAATGCCCATGCAGTATTTTTAAGTTGTTTTTAAAATCTAGAGGTAATATAAGATGAAACATATAAATTCTGATAATTCTTTCTTCATTATTCATGGAAATTGAAAATGACATTGACAATCAGCTGGTGGTGTGCAGTGTAAGTACAATGGGAATCAACCACTGGCATAAAGAAAGTGGTGGCAGTAAGAAGTAGTGTGCCCTTCTGACAGGTAGAGTTATTACTTATATGTACCTTGTAATAAGGGTAACATGTTCCCACACTTTTTTAAGAATTCAATAACCTGAGAGAGGGAGGGAGTATAAACCATACACATTAAAGTATGTGTGTGCATATATATATGTATATTTTAATCTGAAAGGATGGATAGCCAGTATGTGAATAGAATTAATGTGTCCCTAAATGTCTCCAGAGCAATAGCACATGAAAAGGTTACATCTATATTAATATAGTAACATTGCCAGGGCACAAGGTTTGCATGACATCCATATGGCCTGTTAGCCTGGCATGGCTTTGGTGAGGGTCAGCTCTCTCAAGCAGCACAAAGGCACACTTCAGGGGTTAGCGTGGGTTGTGGTCCACTTCAACAGTCAGTTTGGATTTTGGGTTTCTGTGCTGGGAATGTAAGGACATTTATCTGTTTTGGTGCAAGGTGTGCTGAAACAGTTGGCCTATGCATCAGAGTATAGTACTTGGTACTTTTTGTCTATTTGTGCATACATAGCCATTAATAGTAACGTGGTTCTGTCCAGGTAGGAAGCAGCACTCTGGGATGTGAGCTGGAGGACTGCCAGTACTGCAGTAATTAAGCATGGATTCCCATAAATCCTGGTGAGAGCAAACTCTACTGCAGAATGAATTTACTCCTGTTCAAAAAGTGTTAAATACTGTAATGTCAAGGATGCAAATGAATCTTTCTTGGATTGAGCTGGTGTGCACATTTCAGGTATGCTAAGCACACCAGGCCATTTAGAAAAAAATGCTTATTATTCTAGTCCCAAGTGGCCAGTTGTTCAACGTCAGAGATGTTTCTTAGCAAGTGCTGCTGCTTCTTGACAGTCCCAAGCGTGTCATTTCTCTGCGAGCTGTGTGAGGGGAAGACGGTTCCCAAACCTTGAGTTGTACAATGGTCTCAGATGAGTCTTCTAGTTACACTGATGCTGGTAATGTTAAGTGTGATGACACGACACAGGTATCCAGTCTCAGCCCTGGCTTTCCAACACATACTTGAAAGCAGCCAGGGATATACAATAAACACAAAGCCTTGATTCCTCATGCAATCTTTGTGAGAAAGTTGAATGTAGGAAGCACAAGTTTCCATATTTATTGTTCTTTGTAGAAGGAGAAAAAAGTGGTGGATGCAGTATGGTAATCTTAGTTGATGAGATGTGCGTGAATGGCCAGCCAGCCAGCCAAGACATGTGCTCATTCATTATCTTCTTTCATGCATTCTTACTAGCTATGTTTTATATAAATAAATTATATTTGCCCAGGACTTGTCTCTGGAACTGAGCTCAACTGGCATGGCATGATTTATACTATTAAACATTCTTTCCCTCCAAAAGTCTTTCCAGTTAAACTGTCTGTTGGGAATGGGTCTTGGCTCAGGCTAACTCCCCAGCTGTGGACAGGAATTGCTTGGCAGACTGCTAGCTGGCCAGGCCAAATGCATGCTGGGGACATTTGCCCTCTTGATACAGCTGCTTTCAGGAGTGCAAGGCAAGAGCAAGTCAGATTCAGCTCACTCCTTGCACTGTTTAAAATGTGCAGTCACAGATCTGACTCAGAGTACTAAACTATATGTGCAAGCTAAAATGGACCCTTCACAGGTCACTATGTCCTTGTTGCTACTGTCACTCCCCTCTCTTGTTTAGAAGCAGATAGATTTCTTTTTTTTCAACACACTTCACATATCCAAAACAGTTTGTTTAACCAGATGCGTTGGGTTTATGTGGCAAGGTTTTGGTAATGGGAGTACTGCAGAAGTGGCCTCTATGAGAAGACACCAGGGGCTGCCCCCATGTCTGACACAGCCAGTTTCAGCCAGCTCCAAGATTGACCCACCACTGCCCAAAGCTAAGCCCATCAGCCAAGCTGGTGGCACATCTGTGATAACATAGTGTTATGGGTTTGTGTGGCGCGGTTTTTTTTTTTTTGTTG
>VYZV01012485.1:1821-20783 GCA_013401275.1 Pandion haliaetus | reverse complement strand
ACCCCCATCCCCTGTTCCCCTGCGCCGCCGGGGGGAGGAGGGAGAGAGAACCGGGAATGGAGCTGAGCTGGGAAGGTGGGAGGGGTGGGGGGAAGGAGTTCTGAGGTTTGGTTTTCCTTCCTAATATCCTTGGTTTTTATTTGATGGGTAGTAAATGAAATGGATTTTGTTTCTTCCCCAAGTTGAGCCTGTCTTTTGCCCGTGACCATAAGTGGGGAGTGATCCCTCCCAGTCCTTGTCTCGACCCATGAGCCTGCCTTTGGATTTTCTCCTCATCCCAACGTGGCCAGGGGCGGGGGTGGGGGGTGAGTGAGCGGCTTCATGGTACTTTGTTACCGGCTGGGCTGAAACCGAAACCATGACACATAGTGAAGAAAGGGTGGAAAACACTGTGCAGCAGCTAGGAGGGAAAGGAGAGGGAAAAAAATTTGAGAGAAACAGCCCTGCAGAAACCAAGGTCAGTGAAGAGGAGGAGGTGCTCCAGGCACTGGAGCAGGGATTCCCCTTCAGCCTGTGGAGAAGCCCATGGGGTAGAAGTTTGTTGCCCTGCACCCCATAGAGGACCACAGTGGAGCAGATATCCACCTGCAGCCTGTGGAGGACCTCACGTCAGAGCAGGTAGATATGCCCTGAAGGAAGCTGCAGCCCATGGAGAAGAGCCCACACACGAGCAGGTTTTCTGGCAGGAACTGCAACCCATGGTGGACCCATGCTGGAGCAGTCCATATCTGAAGGAGATTGCACCCCGTGGAAAGGACCCATGCTGGAGCAGTTTGCGACAAACTACAGTCTGTGGGAAGGACCTATGTTGGAGAAGTTCAAGAAGGACTGTATCCCATGGGAGGGACCCTGTGCTGGAGCAAGGGAACAGAGTGAGAAGGAAGGAGCGGCAGTGGTGAAGCATCATGAAATGACTGCAACCCCCATTCCCCATGCTTCCTGTGCCACTTGGGCAGGGAGATGTAGAAGATTTTTGAATGAAGCTGAGTCTGGGAAAAAGTGGGGATGGCAGGAAGGTGGTTTTAATTTTGGTTTTTTTATGTCACCATCCGACTCTATTTTTAACTGGTAGTAAATTAATTTAATCTTCCCTAATTTGTCCCTGTTTTGCCTGTGACAGTAACTGGTAAGTAATCTCCCTGTCTTTATTTTGACCCATGAACTTTTCCATCCGATTATCTCCTGCTGTCCTGTTGAGGAGGGGAGTGAGAAAGTGCCTGGGTGGGGGTCTGGCAGCCAGCGAAGGTCCACCCTCCACACCAGAATTAAAAACTAACACTTGATTTCCTCCAACTTTCTGCGGTGGAGATATATGTCTGTTGTATTCTATCCCCTGTAATTCCAAAGGAAAAATAATGAAGGAAATAAGTGAGGGAGTGAAAGAAATAATTAACCTTCTCAGAGCAGTTCTTAGCTTTGGATCCCTTGTTTGCACTCCTTCCTCAGGGCTGTGCCTAAAGGCATAACCTTACTCTCCTTTCGTGAACCCTGTATACTTGATCAGACTTACTCCAGAAGAATAAAGGTGGCAGAATTTGGTCCTGTCGGGTTTGCATGCAGAAAATAGTGCTTTTTCTTGAATTTAACCTCCCTCCTTCCCCCTCCCCCCTGAAAGCAAGAGGCATGAATAGTAAAACTTGTGGTAAAGCTTGAATTGCAGTATGCAGTGCACCTGTTCCTTTATCTGCATTCTGGGTTTTAACAGTCTCTGTATAGCAGTGCATTGCTTCAGCAACAAAAATAACTTGCTCAGGGCAAAAACAACAATAACAACAAAAAGCACAAGTCCCAAGTATAAGTAAGCACCTGGAGGCATGCGAGTGAAACAAACCTCACTGACACAAATTGATTTGGCAGTAACAGCGAAGTAGGTGGAAAAGTAATACAGTGGATTAACCTGTTGTCCATTTAACACAAATGAAATAAAACAGGTGAGTGGTAGGAAGTTCCTTGAAAGTGAGGACTGCAGCTCTGAATATACTCAAAATGATGCTAACTTGCTGCTTATTTTTCCTACCTTCACAACCTGTTTTTAGCACTTCTTTGAAATGTACTGTTTCCCATGGCTGTTAGTGGAAATCAGAGCACATGGTTTCCCCGCTGGCTTTGCTCTAGTGTAGCTGTACCTTGTTGTAGGAATTGATGCCTCTGCTGTATTTTACGTTCTGACAGTATGTGTACCAGCATTCAGCTGGCCCAGGAAGCAGTGCACACGAGAAGGGAAGCTGATGACCAGTTGAGAGTCTGCTATCCATCGTCTAGTCAAGTCAAGGAATGGATTCCGTCCAATGTGAAATCCTGCCAGTGAGGACTAAAGTTTTTTGCTCTTGACTCTGGTACACTCTGGATTTCAGACACCAGCTTCAACATAAATTGGATTTGTATCTGTTTCTTCTCATATGCTTTTGTTATGAAATCTTGAGGTGTTGAATTAAACCATTAGAACAGCCTGAAGCATCCTTGTGCTCTCCACTTATGTTGTGTCTTGCAAAGAAGACATGACATACTGAGTTAAACTGTCAGGGACCTATTCAGAATCACCCAAGTGCTCATTGCTTCCCTTTCTTGAGAGGCATACAGTTCTTTAGTAAAGTCTTGTGGGATGCATGGGAGTAAAGGGATTAGGCTGAATGAATGGAAATGCATTTAGATATCAAAATATCTTTTTAATGTATCCAGGTCCAGGCTTTGGTAATCATTCTGCCTGTATTAGACACCCATTTGTCAGGTGTTGCAATAGTAGTTAGCCACCTCAAGTAGGAGGCAGTAGGAGCTATCTCTTTTGTGATGAGTGGCAACCTGCATGCTCTAATCCAGCAGGAACTTCAACATGTGCATTTAAATCACATCTTTCTTGAAAATCTGGCCTTTCTTATCCCAGAAATATGACTGTATTGGAGTTAATCTGATCTTTTAAAAATACTGGGTAATGCTTGTGGTCAAGGACTCTCCCCATTCATTCTCCCTAAGTAAGGCTTTTTGCTGGGAAAGTAGCATAAAATTAATTCTGTTAATGATCCGCTAACAAACTAAATATGTGAGAGGGTAGGTGTTTTGATGACCTGATGCACACTTACACAGTCACTGGTATGTAGTTCAAGAAAACATTGGTTACTGTCTACTCAAACCCTCTGCTTCACAGTTCTTCACCCTGGGTTGGAGGGAGTGATCCTCGCTGGCTCTCTGCCCGTGGCCACTTCCTGATCCCTGCTTCCATGAGCCAGGCAGTGGCTCTGTAGTGCATCACCATTTAGATTTGGCCTTCTGAAGAGTAGCAAAGGTATAGACAGACCTTTACTGACCAGCTTTAAAGGCAGCTTTCAGGGATCCATGTAGATAGTTACTGCTACCTTGGGAAAGGACAGACACTAAATCCCAAATGGAACAATTTGATGGAGACTCATCTCATGTCTTGAGAAGGGTTTTCCTGCATAAGGGGTCAATATTGAATAGATGTTTAGTGCCAAATGAGCATGCACTTCTCACTATTCTTCTCGTTCACTTTTTTCCCTCAAAGTCTATTTATAAGTTCAGTTTTACAACATTATGTTCTCAAACAGATTGTGTGAATTTTCCTGACCTTGGTTAAGTCCTATCCATAGCTGCATATATCACTGCAAAAATTATCTCTGGGGCTGCTCATCTTGTTTGTTGAGTGTTATCACAGCTGAAAAAAGAGATTAATAAAATACTCCCCAAATTGACAGGGCTTCTCAGAGTATGTCAAACTCCACATTAGTGAAACTTCTGTACGGATTTTAGATTTCAACAACAAAACAAAAAAAAAGACAAAGTATGCAAAATGAGGGGTGTGGGAAGATTAACATGATGTGAAAAGACAATGATAAAGGGCAAATACTGAATATGTCTCCATTTTAAATTTCATGACAGAATTATGGAATGTTTTCAAAAAAATTAAATTTATTTACTTTTGATGAACTCTGAAAATCCCTGAGGTGAAAAGAAATAGGTAAAATTTTAGAATACCACTTATGTGTAAGTGAACAAATCTGACCAGAAGATGAGCCAAAGGTGGTGTCTATAGTAGTGTCCAGAGTGTCACCAAGGCTAGTTTTAGGCCAACACAGACACTTATCTTCTTTGTCTATTCATAAAAGAGCCTTTGTTGCTTTTCTTCCTTGGAAGATCACTTGATTGTGCTCAATACAGAGTGCCTCAATATGCCATAAGCCTCCAGCAACCTGTTATGGGTTTGTGTGGCGCGGTTTTCCTTGGTGGCAGGGGAGGGGGGCTACAGAGGCGGCCCCTTTAAGAAGTTGCTGGAACTATTCGCCGCCCCAAAATGTCGGACCCGCGCGCCAAAATGTCGGACCCGCCTCTAGGCGGGGAGTGACGGTGGCAGCGCCTCTGGGAAACATATTTAAGAAGGGGAACCGGTAGTGAGGGGGGGGAACCTGAGAGGAACATCGCTGCCGACACTGGAATCNTCTCCTCATACCAACGTAGCCAGGCGAGGGGGTGGGGGGTGAGTGAGTGGCTTCGTGGTGCTTTGTTACCGACTGAGCTGACCTGAAACCACGACACAACCCCATAGAGCCTTGTATTGATGAGCCCAGGCAGGAAGGTGATCAGAAAGCCTGTTTTGACATAACCTGCAATGAAGACGGATGGAATTTGTAGGTAGCCTGAACTTTTAAGCTAGAGCAGGCTGCTTTCATAAGAAAATATAGATCCCAGATGCTAGCACTGCCCTTGAATTCAAAACATAACCAACTATCCTGTTGGATAGCTGAATTCAAAAGATAACGAACTGGACTTCTGTAAGGTCTTTCACACAGTCCCCCACAACATCCTTCTCTCTAAATTGGAGAGATATGGATTTGATGGATGGACTGTTTGGTGGATGAGGAATTGGTTGGATGGTCACATCCAGAGGGTAGTGGTCAACAGCTCAATGTCCAGATGGAGATCGGTGACAAGTGGTGTCACTCAGAGGTCCACACTGGGACCAGTACTGTTTAATATCTTCATCAATAACATAGACAGTGGGATCAAGTGCACCCTCAGCAAATTTGTTGATGACACCAAGCTAAGTGGTGTGACCACCGTGCCTGAGGGACGGGATGCCATCCAGAGGGACCTGGACAAGTTTAAGAAGTGGGCCCATGTGAACCTCATGAGGTTCATCAAGGCCAAGTGCAAGATCCTGCACCTGGGTTGGGGCAATCCCCAGTATCAATACAGGCTGGGGGATGAAGGGATTGAGAGCAGCTCTGCAGAGAAGGATTTGGGGATACTGGTGGATGAAAAGCTGGACATGACCTGGCAACGTGTGCTCACAGCCCAGAAAGCCAACTGTATCCTGGGCTGCATCACAAGAAGCGTGACCAGCAGGTCAAGGGAGGGGATTCTCCCCATCTGCTCTGTTCTGGTGAGACCCCACCTGCAGTTCTGCATCCAGTGGTGGGGTCCGCAGCACAGGAAAGACATGGACCTGTTGGTGCAGGTCCAGAGGAGGGCCACAAAAATGATCAGAGGGATGGATCCTGTGAGGATACGCTGAGAGAGTTGGGGTTGTTCAGCCTGGAGAAGAGAAGGTTCTGGGGAGAACTTACTGCCTTGCAATACTTAAAGGGGGCTTATAAGAATGATGGGGACAGACTTCTTAATAGGGCCTGTAGTGACAGGACAAGGCATAATGGTTTTAAAGTAAAAGTAGGTATATTCAGACGATATAAGGAATAATTTTTTTTTACAATGAGAGTGGTGAAGCACTGGCACAGGTTGCCCAGGGAGATGGTAGATGCCCCATCCCTGGAAACAGTCAAGGTCAGACTAGATGGGGCTCTGAGCGACCTGATCTAGTTGAAGATGTCCCTGCTTATTGCAAGGGGGTTGGACTAGATGATCTTTAAAGGTCCCTTCTAACCCAAACTACTCTTCTATGATTCTATCCTACCTGGTGCAGTGTAGGTGCTGTGTGCCAGTGCCATAGTCTGGAGGTCATGTTGATCCAAACTGTAGAAGTTTTGTGGGCTAAGTGTCAATTAAAATTTTTTTGAAATGTAATTTATTGCTATTATTTCTCAAGGTTAAAACATTTTGATGAATTTGAGTTGGGCATGTTCAGGCATCAAATGCCACATAAGCTTAGGATTGACTCATTAGAGGACCCTGATGCTGGCCAGCACTCCAGGTTCCATTCTGTAGTCCTCCACATGTCCAGAGACATCTCTTGCTGCTGAGCTGTTAGATGAGGCATTTTTTTCCTACTCTGGACCATTTATTTTTCTCAGACTAGTTGTACCTGCACACAAGTTGTCTGAAAGTCCTGTTCTGGTAAGCCTGCACTGAGCACGTCAAAATATGAAGTTCTAAATTCAAAATAATACACAACAGTTACGGTTATGCTAATTTCTAATCAGAGCCTGGCTTTTGTACACTAGCTTAATGGTAATGATACTCATGTTATGAAAAGGTAATTGTGGCTTCTGTCTGTCCTTTCCAGACTGAAATGGTTGCTGCTCATGACTTACCCCCAGAGACTGCTGACTTGTAGTCAGCCCAAGAGGCTCAAGATCGTGTTTAACGTTCGGATTCTCCCTGTTCAGCCAAAGGATGCATGAAAGTTTGGCAGAAGGTTGCTTATACAAGTGGCTAAACTTCAGGATTATGTTGCACACTTGTAGAAGCAAACAAAGGTGCAATATATGAGAAATAAATGCTTGAACATCCTTAGATTAGAATCTGAACCCTAGGCAAATTCTTATACTACAGTGAAAGCCTTTTAAATAATTTGGAGCTACTTCGAAATTTATGATTGTTGTAACCATTTGCCTGGAAAAAAAAAAAAATTGTCAGAAGGAGAAGAATAGCCTAAAATAAGCCAGTCCTCGGCAAGTGTTGAATTATTTAGAGTCTTTATTGGGACTACTAGTTTTAAGCCTTGCCTCCTTCTTCAGCTAATCTAAAATAATAATAATAATAATAATAAAAAAAAGATCTGGGGGCTTGGCAGGCAGAAACTTGCCTTATCATTGTGTTCCTCCTCAGCTATCAAGTGACCCCAAATCACTCCATCCTGACATATAAACTATTAATATATAGTTACTATGATTTTTATTCTAATATAACATCAGAGGCCTGTGTAATTTAAAGAAGCCCAAGGCCAGGTATTTCAGAAAGTGTACCTGCTGATTTTAAAGGACACAGAAGTCTCATACCTGTACAGTCACATTCTCCTCTTCCTTCTTTATATACAGATCTCAGAAATGTTGTTGCTATGCTATGAGGTTCTGTATCTCCACATACAATGAAAAGCTACTGGAAGCACAATAATATCATCTTCATTCAGGGAAGAGTATTGTACTCCAGATGACACCGCAAGCAAAACATTGTCCTAACTATTCTTAACTGACACTTTTTTCCATTTTGTGAAGAATCTGTTTTGTGTTTACAGATATAAAATCAAACGTCACATTCTTAATGACCTACTGCTTGAGGGTCATCCTTCAATATGCAGTCCAACATTGTTCTGGAAGAGTTTTTTAAAGTGTTGCCAGTTCTTCCCTAGCGGAAATTTATTCAAAGAAAATAAACATTTATCATTAGTGGGCTTCTGCTCCCATTTCATCCTGCTAATGAATCCCTTCTACAAGGATTAGATGTTGATTAGATATAATGGCTGTTAATGATCTTATCTACTAAATTAAGGCAGATGTTAAGGGATTTATACTTAAAAATACCTCATGTGGTAAATCTCAGGAGTGTGTAGAAGGAAGGCAATACTGTCTGCATTCATTGTGATAATAAATTAACTGTGACCTGAAGAGATCAGGAAGTATGCATATTATTTGATTAGAAAAGGTACAAGCGAAACTTCCACTCCCATATGAGCATTTTTGAACACAATGGAATGAAAAAAATATTTTCAAAAAAGACTGTCAATCTGATAATAATTTAAAAATTGTTATTTATCTGTAAGCTATGAAAATGCTTCCTGGTAGAGGAACTGTGAGTCTTGTCTGGGTTACACTGTGATGAAATCTCAGCTCATCTTGAACTAGTCATTATCTATCTGGAACAAAACTTTGGGAAGAGATCTAGAAAAGTCTTCTGTCTAGAAAGAACATCTAGATACTACGAAGACAAGACCTGCTGATTTCTTTGTTGTTAGTCTTCCCTAAACGCTTCACCAGGGAGAACTATATGCCATGCTTTGATGAAAAGGATAATTTCTGTCATTATCTTCACAGTCTCTTTTTGTAATGGTATCTGAGGATTTACCCTGACTAAAATTAAACTTGTATTTCAGAGAAGTGGGGTCCCCCAAAAAACAATGGAAAAGGAAGGAGTGTTCTCCCCTTTTCGCTGCGGTGGTTCATCTTGTTCATTGACTGTTACCACAGCTGAAAAGGGATTAATAAAATATGCCCCAAATTGGCAGAGCTTCTCAGAGTATGTCAAACCCCACAGTAGTGAAACGTCTGTACGGATTTTAGATTTCAACAACAACAACAATATCTAATACTGTATTTGGGCAGTCTGCAGGGTGTTGTTTCCCTCACTATTATAAGCTAGTAAGAAGCAATTTTTTATGTAGCTGATCTTACTGGACTGGGTATTAGCAAATTCCAGGAAGATTATGCAAAAAGCTCCTTTGTGAGTGAGAGCAAGACTGTGAAAGGAAAATTAGAGAATGAAGCTCACTGGCTGAACATGTGAGTGGGAAAGGGACATGTGTGGTACAGGCACACTTGAGGAATAATAACCTGTGCAACAGTCCCCTAGGAAGAGGAAAGAAGCATGCACCACTGCCAGATCTACTGGAGAGGCTCCATGAAAGGCTACTTATGCAGGTCTCTGTTTTTCATTTTTCTTTTCATAATGTCCATGTTTGTAGTATTAGAGATATCTCTAGGGAGGGATATAGCTTTCTAAGGTCTTTGACTTGGTGGAATGCTCAAGCTTGGTTATTTAGCAAGAGAATTCCTGGATTATGGCCCTTGTAGCTGAACTTAATGGTCTTTCAGGAGTTTATAATACTTTGAGTATCAAAATATGCTCTCTGGGGGACCCTTTCATTATTGCTTTTTAATGACCAAGATCCTCTGAGTCCTCCATAAAGACAGCACAATGGTGTATCATGCTCAGTATTGCAGGCAAGCTGGCATTCATGCTCGTATTTTTTGGCTCATATGTTTAATTCTGTAAAGTCCTGATGTGATTATTAAGAGTAAGAAGCATTGATAAAATTGCATTGATGGGTGAAATTTATCTTGTGCAGAATGGCAGCATGAGGCCGAAGTAAGATGTATGTGGCATATTAGCCTCTGATGATTCTCTGCTAAGGAAGAATTTAATTAACAATAAATTTAATCATTTTATTTTGATATGAAGGGTTTTGCAGGCTTTCCTGAGTTTGTCAGCATAGCTAAGAATCTAGGGGATGAAATGAGGATCAGATCTTCGAAAGTAGCTGATAATTTTGGATAGTATATTTTTTCAAGGATTCTTGGAAGGAAAGAGAGTTTCTGATCTAAGACTTGAGGCACCTTCAAGGGAACTCTTTTTCAGAAAGCATTGAGAATTTATTTATTGAAACTCAGCCCCCTGGGAAAAGGGTCTCCAGGTGAGTTCCCAAAGACATTAGCATTTCTTGAACACCTAGGTTTGGGCTCTTAAGCCTTGTATTCAAAGTTCAGAACCTCCCTGTACTGGGTTTTAGCTATTGAATGGTGTCAAGGCCTTCTTTATTTCTCACTCTGCTCCCCCAGTGAGAAGATTGGGGCTATTCAAGAAGTTGGGAAAGGAGACAACCAATGCAGTTGATCCAAGCTTACCAAAGAGATATTCCATGCCATTTAAAGACATATTCAGCAATAAAAACAGAGTGCAAGGGTGGTAGTGGTTGAGTAGGTGGTCATTGCGCAGAGATTGTATGGGCATTGGTTTACTTGTGGGAGGTGGTGAGCAATTGCCTTTGTATCACTTGCTTTGTCTTTTCATAAAATCATAGAATGGTTTGGGTTGGAAGGGACCTTAAAGATCATCTGGTTTCACCCCCCCCTGCCATGGGCAGGGACACCTTCCACTAGACCAGGCTGCTCAAAGCCCCATCCAGCCTGGCCTTGAACACTTCCACGGAAGGGCATGTTGGCATGTTTTTTCTTTCTTCTTCCTTTTTGCTTATTAAAGTGTCTTTATCTTGACCCATGACCCATGAGTTTTTCTTGCCTTTCCCCTTCCCATTCTCTCCCCCATTCCCTTGGGGGAGGGTGAACAAGTGACTGGATGGGGTCAACCCTTTGCCAGCCAGGGTCAACCCACCGTGCCAAATAGCATTGTATTACTATTGAACATATAAACCATTTCCAAAATGATCATTTCTTCTTCCAGTTGAGCTAGAAAACCACTTCTGCAGACAGTCAAATAGCTCCTCATGTACTCAGCACTGACTCCAGAGATGCCTCTGTTGCTGTTGAAAGGAACAGCTTGGACCAGAGACACAACTGCATATAGGCTTCTGTCTGGTCCAGCACGGAGCCAGAAGCTGTTACCTGATTACTTGACATCATTAGGGCCACTAAAATGGTTAAGGGATTGGAGCAGCTGCCGCACAAAAGGAGGCTGAGTGAGCTGGGATTATTTAGCATGGAGAAGGCTCAAGGGAGATCTTATCAGTGTATATAAACACCTGATGAGAGAAAGTAAAGAAGATGGACCCAGGCTCTCCTTACTGGTAGTCAGTGGAATGAAAGAGGCAGTAAGTACAAATGGAAATTCAGGAAATTCCATTTACTTGGTCTCTCCAACAATCAGCTAAAAGTCACCTTTTCAGTGTCCTCTGAAATAACTTTCTGACTAACATCTAGCTCCTGCTCTACAGAATCTTTGACTGTCCCTTAAACTTTCTCCTTAAACATCTACTTTTATACAGAGTATGTAAAAAAATATAACAAGATTAGTTCCAGTCTTTCCTACTGCTTCAGGAAGGAAAATCTTTTAGTTGCAAGTCCTTCTTTATTTTACAGGGAACTGATACCCTGAAAAGCAGGGGTTTAAGACTGGCAGAAAGAAAGTGAATTCCCATTGTAAAACCAGGAGCATCATGTAATAGAAAGTTAATATTACTTTTATATGTGACACTGTGGTGGCTTAGCCTTGGCTGGCTGCCAGGTGCCCACCAATCCACTCTCTCACTCCCTCTCCTTAACATTATAGGGGGATAAAATAAGATGGAAAAGCTCACGGGTTGCGATCAGAACAGGGAGATTGCTCAGCAATTACTGTCATGGGCAAAACTGATTTGACTTGGGGAAGGTTGATTAAATTTATTGCCAATTAAAAATAGAGTGAGATGGTGAGAAAAAAAGACAAAACTAAAAACATCTTCCACCAACTCATTCTTCACAGGTCCAACTTCATTCCTTCATCCCTGACCCTTCTACTTCCTCCCCCTCAGGCGGCACAGGGAGGATGTGGAATGGGGCTTGTGGTCATTTCATGATGCTTCATCTCTGCTGCTCCTTCCTCCTCACACTTGTCCTGCTCCAGCGTGGGTTCCCTCCCCCAGGAGACAGTCATTCATGAACTTCTCCAGTGTGTGTCCTTCGCACTGGCTGAAGTTCCTCGTGAACTGTTCCAGCATAGGTCCTTCCCATGAGACACATTGCTTCAGGAACAGACTGCTCCAGTGTGGGTCCCCAACATGGTCAGTTCCTGTCAGAAAACCTGCTGCTGTGTAGGGCCACAGTTCCTTCTAGAAACCTGCTCCAGTGTGGGCTCTCCAGAGGCTGCAGCTTCCTTCAGGGTATATCCACCTGCTCGAGCATGGGGTCCTTCATGGGCTGTAGTGTAGATATCTGATCCTGCCTGTTCCTCCATGGCCTGCAGGGGAACAACCTGCTTCCCATGGTCTCCTTCAGCACCTCCTCCCCCTCCTTCTTCACTGGCATTGGTGTATGAAGGGCTGTTTTCTCACACTTTTTTTTTTTTTTCACTCCATGTCTCTCCCAGCTGTTGCACAGCATTTTTTACCCTTTCTTCAAATCATTATAGCAGAGGAGCCATCAGCTTGGCTGATGGGCTCAGCTTTGGCCAGCAGTGGGTCCATTTTGGAGCCAGCTAGAACAGGTTCTGTCCAACATGGGGGCAGTTCCTGGTTTCTTCTCACAGAGTCCACCCCTGCAGCCTCCCCCACTACCAAAACCTTGCCATGTAAACCAAATACAGGCACGTATGAGACTAATACTGGAAGGTGATATCCAATTTTGTTCACAACCTTTTACAAGCATATTGGAGAAAATGGAGCTCAAGAGTGGAGCAACAAAGACAATTTAAATTTGTACAATGCACCCTACAAGGGCTAAGTAGCTCATCATTACTGTGGTGCCTGGTAAAACTATGGAGATGATTATTCTGGGAGTTACTGAAAAACACTTGAATGACAATGCAGTCATTGGTCAAAGCCACCATGGGTTCATGAAGGGAAAGTCATGATTTACTAACTTAATCTCCTTTTATGACAAGGCTACCCACCTCATGGGTGAAGGGAAAGCAGTGGATGTGGGTTTTGGATTTTAGCAAAGCTTTTGATACTGTGTTTCACAGGACCCTTCTGGACAGAATGTCCAGTATGCAGCTAGACATGTACACAGTATGATGGGTGAACAATTGGCAGAAGGATTGGGCTCAAAGAGCAGTAGCAAATGTGGTAACATCAGACTGGCAGCCAGCCGCTAATGGTATTCCCGAGGGCCCAATTTTAGGGATGGTTCTCTTCAATGTTTTTGTCAATGACCTGGAAATAAGATTTGAGGGCACACTAAGTAAGTTTGCCAACAATACTAATTTAGGAGGAGCTGTTGATTCCCTAGAGGGTAGAGAGGCCTTACAGAGAGATCTTGATAGAATAGAGTGTTGGGCAATCACCAATGATATAAAATTTGATAAGAATAAATGCCAGATTCTGCACCTGGGATGGTGTAATCCTGGATAGATGTACAGACTGGGGGACAAGGGGTTGAAATGCAGACCTGCAGAAATGGATCTGGGGGTTTTGGTTGATGGCAAGCTCACTATGAGTCAACAATGTGCCCTGGCGGCCGAAAGGGCCAATAGTATCCTGGGCTGCATTAAGGATGTATAGCTAGCTGGTTGAAAGAAGTGATTGTCCCAATATACTTAGTATTGGTGTGGCCTCACCTCGAGTACTGTACGCAGTTTTGGGCTCCATAATATAAAAAGGATATAAGAATATTAGACAGTGTCCAAAGGAGGGCAAAAAAGATGGTGAAAGGGCTGGAGGGCATGACTTATGAAGCTGAAGATACTACATTTGTTCAGCTTAGAGAAGAGGAGACTGAGGGGTGACTTCATTGCTGGACTTGTGGAAATGGTATAAAGCTGCATCAAGGGGTGTTCAGACTGGATATTAGGAAAAAGTTCTTCACTGAGAGGGTAGTCAAATACTGGAACAAGTTTCCCAGGGAAGTGGACATGGCCCCAAGCTTGTCGTTGTTCAAGAAACGTTTGGATAATGCCCTGAAGGCATATGGTTTAACTTTAGGTTTTGCTATGTAGAGTCAGCAGTTGAACTCGACAGTCCTCTTGGATCCCTTCCAACTCAGGATATTCTATGAGTCTATTGTTATTTATGAGAGTTTAGAGGTGACTTGAGCCGTGTCTCAATTCCAATGACTGGAAGTTAGAGCTACAAACATTCACACTGGAAATAATATAACAATGAAAGTAAATAATTATGGGAAGATGTTATCACAGATAGATTAGAAAAAAATCGTTGAATATTCATATCCCATCAGGCAGAAAATTGGTTGCTGTTGGACTTAAACTGTCTAATATTTCCAGGATTTGCAAGGACAGGGAATTCCATTAGTGATGTTGCAGGTTACGTTTTTAATACATGCATTCTTTCAGAACAATTGTGTCAGTGTTTTATCACTCATCATTTTCATGACTGAAAATATGGAGATTTAATTGTAAACATGTAAACAATAAATCAGTGTTTGATGCATAGTCAAAAGAAGAAAAATGCAAACTTCAAAGACACAACATTTCAACTAAAGCAGTACAATCTCAGGTGCCTCTAATCCACAGCTGTTTACACCAATTTTTCATCTCTTTTCAAACAGAGGTGTTAAAGACCTATCAGATCATTAAATATGCCCATGTAGCAGACCTTTAAGAGATCTATTGATTACTGAAGCAGTTATGAGATGATACTTAAAAGTACCAGAAGCAGTGGGTTACAGAGCTCTCTGAACTTCAGTGGAATTGTGAGATCAAAAAATTTATCCTCAGTTAGATGCAACTTACATTTTATGTCAAGGAGTCATGTTCTTTAAGAACTAAGTGTGAAGACCAGCTAGCATTTATGCCCAAATGAAGTAACAATCTTAATTTCATGGCACCTACCTATTTACAGTTCTGATTTCCATCAAACAGTAATTGGTAGAAAATGAATGCCAGATGTTACTCAAGCAACTTTTCTGTGGATGAACAAGATGAAAATTTTACTTTTAGATCCTCACAGACTGTTTGTCATTAAACTTTGTAGTTTCAACTCTTGTTCTACTAGATGATGGAATTGTGAAAAGCAGAAAGCAACTGTCCAGTATAGCAAAAGATAGACACTGAAAATGTAGAAAAGGTGTCAATTGGCTGCTTACTTGTAATCTGACTAGATCTGTAGCTTTTTTCCCTTTCAGATGATGGTTCAACCCCCAACCCCTCTAAAAAACCAAACCCAACCTGGATCTTCCTGTGCATCCAGATAATTTTTATCAACCAGTTAATGATTCTGCCACAGGTGAGGGACCATGTAAAAAATATGCATCATGAAACTAAGAGCAGGATGAACTAGAAACTATTTCCAAACATATTAAGGATAAGAAGGTGGCTGGAAGTAGTCAGCATGAATTTATGAAGAGAAAATCCTGATAGCTGATAGCCTTCTATGATGAGATGATGAGCTCAGTGGGTGAGGGGAGAGCAGTGGATGTTGTTTATCTTGACTTTAATTAGGTTTTCCACCCTGAGTCCCACAACATCCTCATCTACGAACTAAGGAAGTATGGACTAGAGATGTGGACTCTGAGGTATCTCAAAAGCTGGCTGAACTGCCAAGCCTCAAGGGTTGTGAACAGCAGCACAAATTTTGGCTGCAGGCCAGTCACTAGTGGTGTACCCCAGGGGTCAACACTGGAATAGACACTATTTAGCATGTTCTTTAATGACCTGGATGGTGGGATGGAGTGTACCCTAGAACGTTTGTGTATGATATGAAACTGGGAGGAGTGGTTGATAGACCAGATGATTCTGTTGCCATTCAGAAGGACCTTGACAGACTGGAGAAATGGTCTGACAGGAACCTCATGGTGTTCAGCAAAGGGAAATGCCAAGTTCTGCCCCTGGGGACAGTCAACACCATGTGCCAGGACAGGCTGGGGACTGACCAGCTGGACAGCAGCTTTGTAGACAAGGGCCTTGGGGTCTTGGTGGACACCAAGCTTACCATGGGACAACAATGCACTCTTGCAGCAAGGAAAGCCAAGAGACTCCTGGCCTGTGTTAGGAAGGATATTGCCAGCATGTGCAGAGATGTGATCCTTCCCACATGCTCAGCTCTGGGGTGCTGTGTCGTTCTCGGGGCACCCGAATGCAAGAGAGACTGGATGAGTCCAGTAGAGGGCCATGAATACAATTAAGGGATTGGAGCATTTTTCATACAAGAAGAAGCTGAGAGAGCTGGGACTGCTTAGCCTGGAGAAAAGAAGGTTCAGGGAGGATTTATCAATGTGTATAAATACCAGAGAGTAAAGAAGATGGAACCATACTCCTCTCAGTGGTATCCAGTCGAAGGACAAGAGGCAATAGGAACAAACTGAAATACAGTAAATTCCATTTAAAGAAACCAATTCTGTAATTCCTTGAGCTGCCTTCCTGAGGTGTTTATATCTATCCAGTGACAACAGGAGATTTAAATAAACAAATTAGATGCCTAATTTTTGGACCATAGGATAAATTACACCCTGTATAGATGGCTATTTTTTCCCAAAACTGATTTAATGGTAATAAAACTATCTATCTTCCTCATGATCTTGCTTATGTCTGATAGCATATGTACAACACACACAGAAATAGTGAAACCTCCCTAAGGCATTAACCGCTAAGGTACTGCCTCTTTGCATCATGGAGAACATTTTTTATTGGAGGAGCATTTGTTCAAGAAAAATGATTTCTTGACTTCTCATCTATAACTGTACTTACTATCAGTATGGCTGCTCCCTAGTTCTGAGGGTTTAGTCATTTTTTCATGCAAGCCACTGGGAATTGCAGCCTTTTGAAATATAATTCTGAACAACTATGAGGTAGAGTTATTTACCTTTTTTCCTAGTCATCCCTAAAGTCTGCTAAGTCCTTAAATAGAACTTCTTTTCTGTAAATCTAGTTAATTTTCTGGATTTTGTTCAAGTTGGTATCAAACTATACAGAATTGTAGTCAACTGGGAAATGCAAATAAGAAACAAGAACATTCCATCATAAACCAATAAAAACAATTCAGTATCTAACAGGCTGTTCCTAGCAGCGATTGCAGTACTTCAAAGTAAACACGGTGTAATAATGTGTAAAGGCATTTCCTTAGGCCTCAGAAATATGATCTATTATTAGTTATCAAAATCATTAACAACTGTGCTGGTGCTGGTCAATAAAAATCATGTCAAAAATCCCAAGGTGCTACTGACAGCCTTATCCAATGTAATAATCTTCTGTTCTTGGTGTGGAAGTGATTTCAAGGTATTTGTTTTCTCAGCTGACAAAATACATAAATATGAAACTGAAACTGGAAAGTAGTGGTGGTTAAAGCAGCTGTTGATAGGAGGTGATATATGGCATGTGAATTGTGGTGCACACTTCAGTAAAATTGTTTAAAATAAAACTGGCAGATTGAGAAGAAACTATGATTTACAGTGCATGAGAGTTGAGAAATATTGCCTATGCTGGAAGGAGCAATTTATTGTCTGTGGAATAATGCAGTGAAGATGTTACAAAGAGAGCTTAACCATAAGTGATTAGTTTACATAAAAGAGCCTGATTTGCTTATTAGGTTTCATTGAATTCCAAATCATGTACAACAACTTACTGTATTTAAACATATTCTGCTATTAATTAGCTACTGAGCCTTGAAAGGGACCACGTTTTTGCTGTGAGCTTAAGTGGAAAGAGGATTATATTCTTTCTTCAGTATATGTTCACAGCTCCATTAAAGTTCTGTCCAGGAGTCATGACCTTCTGAATCATATATTGCCAAAGGGAAAAGTGGGCCTATGCAGATCCCTTGGGTAAGGGGTATCTATAATCTTGGAGAGAGGCTGCTCTTACAAAGGAGGGACTTTATCCTCTCCCATATTCTGCAGTTTGTTACAGTTAGAACAAAAAGATATTTTTTTTATGGCCCCAGAGTTGGAGAATAACACATTGACTAGACCGAAATTTTCTCAGAAATGGAAACACAAATGTCAATGCCCCACTACAGATAAAGAGATGACATTTTTTTGGAGGTCCTGAGCACATCTGGTGTCAATGGTTGAAGGTGTGCTAAAGAGTCCTAGAGGACTGGAATTGTCTAAGTAATATGACCAGGAGCAGTTTATATGCTATGAGGCATGTGATGGGTGAGCAACCATGCTATTGCCCAGTTTACTTCCCTACTGGCCTCATAACTTCATAGATACATCTGAATTTGAAAAACTGATTTCTACCTTTCCTATGGTCCCCATGGATCTTTATGTCACCAGTTAAGTTAGATCTGCTCCTTCTACAAGGAGACAAAGCAAGCTGAGTACAAACCTCTGAAGTGGAAGCTACAAAACTGTACTAAATATGATAGCAATACTAAATAGGGCTTTTAGCTGAGGCTTAGCACTGTGCTAGTGTGGCTATCTGGCTTCCTGACAGCTCAACACAAGCTAAGCAGGTCAAACTTAAAATGAAGAATACCAGAGATATGTTTAGACATCACTGATCCCAGGGATTTGTTGATTCACTTCTGGGATCTCACCGGCAGAAAGTAAGGCATGAATGGAAGCACAAAGTGCCCATGCATGGATTTTGGCACCTCACAGAACTGCACTGTGCAGACCCTGTAGAGTATAATCACTGCCTGAACTAGATGCTGTGACTCTCCCTTTGTAAACATGCAGCTGTGTCCACTGACTGTAGAGAGCCTAGACTTCTCAGAGAGTGTGAATTTACCCAGACATGTCCTGCTTGTCACTAGAGACAAGGAAATTTCACAGTAGTTGAAAATGAGCAAATCCAGCTTCCAGATCTTTGCAGTTCAAGGCTGTATTCCAAGTGTTTTAGCTGACTTTTCCAAAAGTTTTTCAGGCTACCATGAAATTCAGAAAGCAGAGCTGTTGGCTAGTGATGAGACTCCAAAGGGGAAGGAGGTGGTAATGAGGGGAGCAAATCCTATCCCAAACTTTGTCACAGTATTTTTCTGGGATTGCTTTATCCAATATTAGGATACATTGAGGCTTGATTTATTGCTAATAGGAGCTTCTGCTATTGGGGGTATACTAAAATTAGATGATGTTAACACTGATTCTACCTTCGTGGCTAAAGAGAGCATATTGGAAGGGTTACCAGGATGTGGCTCTGAGGTACACATGGGTTATCAGACACTCAAATACATTTCCCATGACCAGTTGTATTATGTTGCTGGCTGCAGAACTGTGGAACCTATCTGGATATAGAAGAGTGTATAAGGTTTTTAGTGAGGATGCTGAGAGATATGAGATGACCTATGTACAACAAACAATGAAATTATCCAGGACTAGGCTGGGAACAGAAATAACTGAAGGGGAGGGTGTGGTAGAGAGCTACAGAATCATGAATGACAAAAAACCCAACAAAAATAGTATAGCTATGAATTGATTGTTCATTCGCTCTTTTAACAAAAGGGGCAGCTCAATGAA
>VYZV01012484.1:29313-40328 GCA_013401275.1 Pandion haliaetus | reverse complement strand
GACACTGCTTTCAGTCTTAGAAATTATATGTTTAATTGCCAGATCTTCCACAAATTTACTTATATGCAAATCACTTCCACTGTCTCTGCTTCACTTTCCTGGCTGCAAGTTCAGGATTTACAGCTACCTTTGGTGTAACTAACGCTATTTAAATCAAGGTCTGTGTAGTCAAGTACTGATCAGAACATTAGCCTGGGTTCACAACTTGGTCTGTCACAAAATACTGGTGAGACCCCCGGCATGTCACTTAGCTGGTATTTTAGCTTGATTTTCATCTCCCTGATGTGAACCATAAGCTATATTGTCTCTCTGGGGGGAATGTTCAGTAATATTTTCAGTGAGTTTCTGTGATGGTTTTTCAAACCACGTTATTACCTAGACAGATTTTGGATGGAACTGGTGCAGCACAGGATGTATTTCTATTGTTTAGACAAGTTATCTTTGTCAAGCTGAAAGAAAAGAAGAAGATGAGAGAGAAAATGAAACCTACACCTTACTAAATAACTGGCATTAGGGATTTTTTAGTTTGTGTTTCTTCTCTAAGAATGATTGGAATGTTGGTCTTATAATCCTTCAAGTAATTTTCATGATAAGTGCTTGACTTTTCTTGTTAGCTTGAGTCAGCCTCGGGTGAGAGATGTGCATCATCCAGGGATTAATATCTTCTTGTTTTATGCATATTGCTAGTTGAATACTGGTGCTGAATGCTTTTCACATTTCCTGTATGATTTGAAGGCTCTATCTGAATCCTGACCTGCCATTGTTACTTTTGCCTTTTATTTCTCCTTTTAGTAGCATTCATTGTTTTTATTTTTTTCTGTTTGTTTGTTTGGCTGGGTTTTGTTTTCCCTTTTTTTTTTTTTCCTGCTTTTATTACAGCTGTAAAAAAGAAAAATTATTTTATTGTATATGTACACAATTTCTTTTGAAACTTTCTCACTCATGACTGACTAATCACTACTAGGGGATATGGGAACCACTCTCAATAATGTGGTTTAAAATGGTATAAAACTAGAGTGGAGCAAAGAAAGAAATATTCAACACAGTACAATATGGTGCTAAGGTCTCTGTAGTATCCTAGTACTGGCAATATTTTCTTTGCTGGCATGGTTATAACTGTATTACATAAACACACACACACACACACAGAGGCACAGTCACATTTTACCACCTCATGTTTCTCAGAAATATGATTCCACTTGTCTTTAAGCATTTACCTACGTCAATGGAGATAAGGCTTTTTAGCCAATGTGACAAGCACCTGCATGTCATATGCTTTTCAGGAGACAACCTCAGTGTGTTCCCACAGACTGTACACCTATGGGCATCTGGAATGCATTGGTGGTCTTTGGGAGTGCATCATCTGGTTTAAGAATATCTGGGACAGGAACACCAGAAGATTCACTGAAGAAGGGCTCTCCTCATCTAAAGTGAAATTATAATGTAGATAGACCTTCAGTTCATCTTGGAATTCATCTGTTTACTTTTAGATAAGTACTGTCTGGATTTGCAATGGTATTTTAACATTGCACCTCTATTTGATCCCAATACACATCAGTTTCCATTGGATTTAAACCAGACTGTTAGGCCATTATTTCACTTTGCCTTATTTTCTTGTCCTTCTTGTCATGTTTAAGTTCAAATCCTCTTTTTTCTCCACAGGGATAAAGAAAGTCCCTCCTGGAAATTCGGATACTTTTTAAATACAGTTTTCTGCCAAGCTTTAATGTGCATTTTGTTTGCATACAGACATACAGTGAAATATATTACACATTTTTTTTCTGGGGAAAAAATGAAATCTGAATCCCCAACACCTCTTTACATTGTCACATTTCTTAATTTTGTTAAAGAGAAAGCTTTCTAAAAGAAAATGTCCAATGTTAGCCATTATATTATACTAAATCTGTGAATACACTGGCATTTAAATACATATTATAATGTAGCCTAACAGCCAGAAAAACATGAATCAAAACAATAAAACCAAATAAATATTTTCTTTCCTTTTCAAAATGATATGATTTAACTTATCAAATGCAAAAGAGATTGTCTAAGTGCAAGGACAGAGAAGGGCAGCTTCCAAGGCTGTCTCATCTTACCAGTCTTAGACATCAACCTAAGATTAGAGCTCTACGAACTGAATCCACCCATTTGTTTTGGACAGTGTCCTTTATTGCTGTCACATTGTTCTATATGCCTTAGAATGTAAGTGCAATTCTATAATTGATTTATTGAGTGATTTAAGAATTCATTTTTTTAAATGTTTTCCTTTTCTTTCCTTTTTTAGTTTTGTTTTTTTGTTTGGGTTTTTTTTGCCCCCTTCTTAAAACTGTATCCTATCAAGTGAAATTCTTTGAAGTCTCTGGACTACAAATCCACAAGTACAATCCTCCTGTTCATGCTTTATCTGCTACTTCAACACTCAAAGCAGAGGTCGACCAAAACCTTCAGTCTTAGGAGCAGGCAACCCAGTGAAATGGAGTCACATCTGCCCCTCAGTCTGACGGCGTTGGAAACCTCTCCATGCAGGTGCCTGAGCAACAGAGGAGCCTCTAAAACCCAAGGTCTGGCTTTTGTAATGACTGCTGCAGAAGGTATTTTTAACCTGCAGTTTTAGAAATGCTCTTGGAAGTGCCAGCTAGCCCATCCTATGCCATTCAGCAGAGGCTCCCTCTGTATCTAGTTCTCCATTGTTTTGTTTCTTTTTATGGTTGCCTGTTTCTCTGCAGGTAGCTCAGTGATTAGCGAAGCAACCGACTCTGCCTTTTTCAGCTCATCTCAGGGTTCCAGGCAAAACAAGCCCATTTGAAGCAGAGCCCGACACTCACAATAATTCCCCATATGTTGATTTTCACACCAGCCTTGGATGGCTGCACCTCATTATTTGATTTTCTCTGCATCAGTTTTGTTTGTGTGAGTGCGTATGTGTGCGTCTGTGCATGTGTGGCTTTTTTCTTTCTAGTTTGAAGTGACTCTGACCTAAATAGAGGAAAGTGTGGGTGGCAGTTTAGTTGTAGGTGCCACTTCAAAGCCTCAAAATGCTACAATCTGCAAATAAGTACTTTAAGGGAGGGGAAGGGGGGAGAAGACATCAGTGTGTATTCAGGGATGTCACTTGTGACAGGACTAACAACAGATGAACCCCAGAGGCTCTGATTTCTACGTGTTTTACACCCCACATGTCTCTGGAGCTTAGGGGGTGGATTTTTAAAGGACTCATTTACATATCACTAGATCTAATGCAGTTAAGTTTATGATTTAGCAAAACTGATCTGAAAAGGAAGTGCCACAGAAAGAAAATATATGATCCCTCTTAATTAAATCAAGAAGAGATCTCAGCTTCCCAAAGACCTTTGGATTACATAAAAAAGAAAAAAAGAAAGAAAGAAAGAAAGTAAAAAGGCATTCTTATGAACCATGATCAAATACATTTAAAGCCAAAGTGTGAATTACTGGGAACAGCAAAGTACATTAAGCAGACAATATAGCTTTTACCGTAAGATTCAACTATATGTGTAAAGACGAAGCATCCTTGGGATTTGCGGATGTGTATGGTTAAGGATGACAGTTGTTTACTTTAACCTGTTACTGCTGCTATGTGTAAGTTTGTCACTCAGCTGACATCTGGTTACTGTGCATTGTAAGCAGTGGGTTCTGACTTTCTGTGAGCTCAAAGCTAAACAGGCAAAATACAAAAACAAAAAAAAAAAAAGCATGTGGGCAAGTTGTAGCTTAGACGGGGCTGCAGAGCTTTCCACAGCTTCCAAGCTGTGAGTCCAATTTATCACAGCAAGTTAACTTTCGCATTTGCACTTTCCCTACAAACTCCTTTGGGAACACCAGGCATTGCTTGTCTTTCCGTTCATGCTTCCCAGCCACTTTCTTCAAGAACAATTTTCACTCTGTAAATCACTTGATGAAAAATTATTCTTCAGGAAATTAATATTCAGAACATGTTTTAGAAGCCAGAATTTTAAAACTAACCCTGAGAAACGTGCTGGTTTACTGGGAGAGGAAGGGAGCAGCAGCCTCCACAGCTGGGTAAAAGAGTCCAGCCCAAAGCCCATCGCAGCTACGGTGACCTGCTGGGCTACAGTCCTTAAGGCACGTGGCTTTGTACAGCTGCCGACAGAGTGATGTGATGCGGCTGACCTCACGCTTAGCTGCATGTGACCCCATTTCAAGGCCAAGCAGATACCTCTTAAAGATGAGTAAAGCTGTTCCCTGAGTATTTCTTCCAACCCACTTTATCACTGAGCCTAGAAAATATAGCGCAACAGGTCCTACACTTGTGTTGCTAACTTTTCTGTCTGCACCTTAACCATGCAGATCTAGGCCTTATTAACTCTCTTTTTATACTGAGATATTCAATCTTGTATCTTTTTATGTATATAGAAGATTTGCTAATATAAGCAAACTATTATTAAATAAGGTAGGGTTTGAATTTACAATATACCTGATGATAAGTGCTTGTGTATGATCTTTTAGTAATAAGAAGAAATGCTCTCACACTTAGGAGAGAAATAGAAGTTATACAACAGCTGTAACAGAATAAGAACATATACTTAGGTAGATGCCCATCTACACCGTACTTTACCTTGTACTGTCTTGCTTGTCTTTCCCTAAACATAAAAAAAAAAAGAATAAACAAATTTAGGTAATTCAGGGGCCATAAAGACAGTAAAGTAGAATTATATTAAGGCTAGCAGTTAAGGCATTCTCCTGAGCTGTGGCAAGTGTAAGTTGAAGCTGCCTGACATGAAGGAGGGACACCTGTGTAAAACACAAAGTGGAAACAAGCTTCTGTTATCAGTGCTACGTACTCTCCTACTGTGCTTCCAAACAGGAGCAGCTGCCTTTTGCACAAAATCCAGAAGTGTCCCTGTGCATTAGGCTCCCTGGGAGAGGCAGGTGAAAGGATGCCCAGAAAGGCAATTCTAAGCAGACTTAGGTCAAAACAGCTGCTGGGCTGCTTACCTCTGTCAAGACGATGGCTTTGGGTATGTGCAGTAATGGAGTTTTAAGGAGCTCTGTAAGCTTGTGGAAAGAAAAAAAATGGAGGTGCCTGTGAATACTCAGATGCCTCAGTGGTTCGGATAGGGGTTTGTGAGTCATTATGATAGAGTTAGGTGCTTAAACTGTGCCCAAAGTTAAATTTTTCAGTCTAGGTTTTTACAGGAATGAGTCTTATTGGCTCTGCTCTTTTGCAGTGAACAAAAATTCTCAATTACCTATGCCTTTTTGATATTCTCTTACACATCTCTTACCCTTTACACAGTATCTCTTTAGGCTACGGAAAGAACAGAGGAAAGTACAGCAGAAGTTCTCTGCATTTGAATTTTACAGACAACGAAGAAGGCAACATTAATTTCCCTTCATATTCCTAGTGGCTTCAGAATTGTTCGTTTCCTACCAAAACTACCAACTTTCCCACCACTGTCACTGACACTGCAACCTGCTGCTCATGCAAAAAGCAATATGCTACTCAAGTGCATTGTTACTGAGTTCCATTGTCCATCACAGACACAAAGCTGACAGCAATACTGGCTGTCTATAGAGCGAACTCAGCAGCCAACAGGGAGTGAGATTGATGTCTCTGCACCAGGAAGTTTTGGCCAGCTGAGTGCTTCTGCAATATGACAAGACCTCGGCAGCAGCTGCTCAAGTTACTCTGTAGAAAGGCTGATGTTTAGCAAACAATTTGGTGGCATAATGGACTCACTCCTGCTGTGATTAGACAGCAAATTATTCCATTAGATGGAATTAAATTATTACTGTTATTGTTATTTATTATTTACTAAGTGCCAAGTGCACTCAGTAATGTTTTTATCTGTTAAGCAGAGAGAAATGAGTGACTTTAGCATGTATACAGACAGCAATGTAGGTGCATGCAGCCATTACAGGTACATGGTCATTTGTTCATAGCGGAGACACTCATGATGCTCTTGCAGAGGTCACTGTAGTAATGTCTTCTAAATGTAAGTTTAAATAGAACACACTGAAAGGAGAAATACTGTCCTAAGATATAAAGAAGAGAGAAAAACTATTTTGAAGCTTAAAAGAAGTAGGGAGGGGAAAAGGCTTCTTGAGGACATTTTCTTGAAGGACAGAGAGAATAAGGCAGAGGAATATGCACCTGGAAATGATGATTCTGCTGAGCTCCAAGGGTCTCACATAGAAAATGTCGTTCTGCATGATAGTGCTCATTTTGCAATCAGGCATCCTGGAGCAAAGTGGGGACAAAACTTCCATAGAATCCTAACATTCCCAGCTTCTGTTGGGGTGAAAGACTGCACAAAGTAAAGGGTCAGGCCCTATCTCCATAAGAAAGCCCAGGAATATTTTATGAAGTAATTTTTCTCACTGCTTTGATTATTGGTATTTTAAGTTCTTTGAAACTGGCACTGAATTTATGGAGGTAGAATTTCCTATGCCTCTCATCCTGCTTTGAAAGTTTCAAAACTGCTGTAGTGCGAATCAAGACAGTTAATTACCAAATGCAGCATTTTTATGCTTTTAAGCAGCAAGAGGTTGAGACAAAGAGAGTTCCACAGAAAGTATTAAAAAATAATCTACTTATTAAAATAGTTTTATCGAGCCATTCCCCATCTTTTTAACTGATCTTTTTCCTGAGGTAATTATCCAATGCTGTATCTACCCAGCCTTTCAGGATGGCTCTATGTCCTTTGAGTCCATGTATTCCATATGGTTCTTTCCATATTCTGCATGGGTCACATCTTCGAATGTCCTTCCTGAAGCTCTTCCTTATCTCCACCCTGAACCTTTTTCCCTTTTCCCAGCTCCCAGCTTTCCAATTCCAGTTACTCACACAGTTTTAAGGATTACAGTCTCATTTTATTTAATGGAGTGTGCACAGCTATATTTCATTATTGCCAGAAAAATCCATATGCCACATTTTTAAAAATAAATCCCCACTAGAAATGTTGGAAACCTTACAGACTTTGATTGAGTTGCCCCAGGTCAAACTGAACATCTGGGAAAGAACTTCTGCCTAGGAAATGGTTGTGCATCCTTGAATACTCTAGTGGCCTCGCTCTTGGAATAGGCTTAGGTGAAGCTGTGTGTAAAATACAAGGATATCATTAAATATTTCCATATGTAGAGCACTACTTTTCTCCTACTCTGTTCTGGCACCCCAATAGTGTACATATGCCATTGTGGTACTGGTTTAATATTGATACACATATCAATAGAAGATGGTCAAATAGTGTTTGCCAGATATATAATTTTGTAAATGCTGGCTTTTCCCCTTTCCTTTTGGCATTGAAAACTATTCACAAATCAGTTGTTAATCTATTCAGTGTTTAAGGATAAGGGACTGAGCCAAAAACCCTTTGAAGTCAATGAAAAAATTTCCACGGACTTCAAAGAGCTCTGGATCAGCCCCTAACAGCATAAGATCACAAACAAACACATAGTAGACTATCGAGTCACTCATAAAGCAGTTTGCATATCTTTAGACACAGTAAACACATTGCTGTCATACCAATTAAAAGCTCACATCCGAACTCTGAATCTTAAAATAGTCAGAGAGATCATCTTATTTTTGTTTTGGGGAGGAAATGTAAATCTAGACAGGGAACAAATTAATTGATAACACATACCAGACACTGTGTGTGCTTTACAAGACTACATATGAAGGATCTAATAAAAGGTAGACCTTGAATAATTACATTACATTATGTCATGCAGGATCATTTCAATGCTTCATCGTACTGTGGGTTTTGAAAGGTTACATCATAAGGTTCTGAAAACATTCTTGTATTTGCCACGTATACTTTTTTCTCTCTTTTGTATAATATGATATATGAAATTAGTTAAAAATACTGTCTTAAGAATTCTTCTTCTTAATATTCTTGATGCCTCAAAATATTGTATATCTCATGCAAAATATCAGTATTACAGTATAGACTTCATCCACTGTTGCAGATTCCCTATAGAATTCTAAAGCGCCAGGATTTGGAACACAGTCATTTTTATCCAGAAGAATCTCAAAATATTCCTTTTATTCTTTACATTTAAAATGGATACTGATATGGGTCCCATCTTTACCAGAGAGCTGCTGGTAAGAAACCACTACATTTCCCTGTTCCAAGTGCCAGAAAATACTACAGCTGTGTAAATGGAGGGACTAATATCCCTTCCTTCTTGCTATCTGGAAGTTAGGTATGTGTGTAGCTGTGGGAGAGCGAAGACAGAAGTGGGCACAGAGATAGATGGGCAAGAGAGGAATATTCAAGCAGGTATTTCCAGAAGATGATTTATCCCACCCAAAACCAAGCACCTTTAAGAAAAGTGTGGCAAATTTTTGTCTGGACCTCAGTATTTGTCTAGCATGGCTCTCAACTGAGTGAAAACAATCAGTTTAGTTTAGTCACCTAGTTTTAAAACACTGTGAGTTGAAACATCGTCTCAGGTAGTACAGGATGAGAAAGCTGGTAACAATAGGAAGCATTTTCCCTTAGAATTAAGTGTTGAAAAATATTAACCACTGATATGCAAAATGAAACATAACTCTTAGAAGAGACAGTCCAGAGCTCTTTGGCTTCTAATATCAACAGTGCAGGCAGATGCCACATCATCAGCTGGGATGCACATATATATCTACATCTATACAGGTGCATATATATATATGAACATTTGTGTACATATACATTCAGTATTTTCTGAGTTAAAGAGCAGTATTAAAACATGTGAGAAATGAAGACATCTTCCCAACTTAGACTGCTTCAGAATGTGGAAAAAGATGAGCTGATGAAAGAAAATATCATAGTACTGCAAACACCTAAACTGTAATCTACCAGCTCATGTCCGATCACACATCTTAGAAAGGAGACTGATACGCAGACATATATAAATCTCTGGGACAGGGTTCAGAGGTATGTTTTATATAACGGAGGTTTCAGCACAGAATCTTAAACGTTATGAAGGGGTGCTTATACACCAAAAAACTTAAGTACTGGATTACTTGGAAATATATGTGCAAACATTTTAAATCCAAAAGTTTCAAGGTCCTTTCTGTATGAACATGAATGTTTCATTGAGATTTCCTTGGGAGTATACGATTAAAATTTAGCATGTGCTTAACCTTTACCAAGCAACAATAGAGCTAACAAAAGTTCAAGTTCAAAATCCTTTCCATTAGAAGGTGGCTTATTTCAATTTTTCACTCTTATTTTTTTCAAACAAAGTTGGAAAAGAAAAAAAAGAAGGAAAGGAAAGAATGGTGCTTTAATGTTTCTTCTTCATTGTAATGATTTTCCTCCTTGTTTTCCTTTTGTTTCTCCTTTCTTTTTTTGTTCCACGTTCCACCCCTCCCCCCCACCCCCCTTTCCCTGCCCCAGGAAGAAGGACTAAGTGGAAGAGAAAAAAGAAGGGAAAGGGAAAGAAAGAGCTTAAAATATTAAGGAAAAAAAAAGGACAATTTTTACGAATGAAGCTTGATAATAAATGTAAGTGAAGAAAAACTAAAATTCAGAAAAAATTCTTTCACTTTAGAAAATATTTTATCTTATTTTCCCCATCTCTGTCTGATGTCTTCTCCTAATGCAACATCATTTTCAACTACCAGTATGTATTTTGTTCTATAATATTCAAGACTGAATCAGTGAACATTCAGTGAAATGCAGACTACGTTTTTGATACCAGAAAGCTGTGCTTAGAGCAAGCTACTGTTAGAATGTTCTCAGTTTCTAGTGCTCTGCTAATCTTAGTTTTACTCTGAGTGAGGGAAAGCCTTTCCATTTGCTAAAATAAACATTGACTTAATTTCCCTTGTTAAATTTAGGCCATTCCCCACTTTAAAACTTCTCATTGATTTTACATTCACTCCTCTGATGTAAAATCATCAGCTACTGATTTTACATCTGTCTTTTAGCTGCTGCTGCTGAGCTAACCTCAGCTACTGGCATATTGTACAGAATTAGGATTTCTCCCGCTATGGCAGCTGCTGCTAGAATTGAAACAGGCTGATACGGCACCTCCAGCCTCCTCACTACTGCAGACACTGCAAAGAAGCTAACGTTGAACAACCGTTGCAAAACATTAGCACAAAATATCACTGTAGCACAAGCAGGGGAAGATGATCTTTCTTTGACTGCATTTTCTTGTGTGCCTTGTCTCTGGTACCTTAATGCAAAGTCATTAAATAAAACGTAAACCTCCTGGGTGAGATTCATCTGCCCAAATGTAGCTGTTGACATCTGAGCCAGTCACTTGAGGCTCTGTAATCGATGAAGAATCAAGCACGTTTAAGGCACAATTCATCTAATCCTAAGGTGCAAGTCAAAAATAGGTCATTGAATTGTGCCCTAAATGTTCCTATTTCTCTTTATTAATGGAAAGAGAGACTGAAATATGGACCCCCTTCTATTTCTACTCTACAGACACTTAACACAAGGTGAAATGATTCCCACCCCTAGGCCTGGCCCTGGAATGGGCTCAGCTGAAGTGAAAGCTGATGAATAATTAAAGTTCATTGCAAGACTGGATCCTCAGAGACAAAGTACTCTGAATGAGGGAGGATGATCATCCAAAGCAGCCATATAAGGCTCCTGTGGATTGTGCTGTGGTGCTGTAAGTTATGAGCAATGTTTTCCCACAGTAAGTTCCAGAGGTGGCAAGTGAGAGGAGTGTTAGAGATATTGCCTAAGCATCCAGAGAAACTTGTTCACTTGAAGACATCTGAAGCTCTTGAGCTTCTGAATGAACCCGTGCACTTCTCACAGATTTTGGGAAGGTAGGTAGCTTGCCAAGACTATCTATGACTTTTCTTTTTAATAGTTATCTATTAACAAAGAGAACGTTTTTCAATGTTCAAAGCAGATGCCTTAGAATTAATTGGAGAAAAATAAACTGTGTGAATGTATTTTTTTTTCTTTTTTGTTTTAACATATTCTAAATCACTGACAAAACACTACAGATGATTTCATCTACTCTCATGGTTGCCACAGACACAAATAAAACAGGGTATGACTCTTGTGTTTTCCTCTTTGTAC
>VYZV01012484.1:6692-29277 GCA_013401275.1 Pandion haliaetus | reverse complement strand
TCTTTGTTGTATGTGTGAACGAGACCCATCACAATTCAACAGACCAAATAAAGATTTATCTCCTTTCCCTGAAACTTTGATTTCTTATGCTTTCTATTATTTGGATTATTTTTCATAAAGAATAGAAAATGATAAAATGGTAAGAAAGAGAAAAGAGGAGAAAATGGGTGAGATGCTTTCCATTCTGTTTAATGAAGCAAGTTTTAAAAAAAACCCCTGTGAACATGTAAACTGCTTCTGTAGAGGGATTGAAAAAATACAGGGGAACATCAGCTGAATTCCCATATTAAAGAGCATACATTTTCCTTTTTTCCAGTTTCATTAACTCTTGCACAAAATAACTGCAACTTATGCATCTGAGCTGAAAGAATATGATCAGTGGCATGTGCTAACCAACTCTGACGCTAGGACATTTAGGGCAGCTGTCAAGCAACACAACTTTCTTTTGTGCTTCTTTTCAGAATTAATTAGCAGAAGAAGAGCCTTTAGTACACATGTTCTTGCCAAGATGAACTTGGAAGGAATCTTACTCTACTCTCTACTACTGCCTGTTCCCAGAAAACCTCTAGAGATAAATGAGCAAGTCCTTCTCAAGCTATCCACCTCCTGTTATCAGCGTGTGTAAATCAGGAGTTACAAGAGGTGACACATATAGCAAGTCTTTGAGTGCAGCAAAAGAAGTCAGCCAGTTTGGAAATACCTGACTTCGGAAATTCATGCAATTAGCTATTTCTATTGATTGTACAAAAAATATAGCTACTTTAAGTTTCAATTTCACTTGTTTCAGATGCACTCACAATGTGTAACTTAATCTTGTGGCAAATAGTTTTAGGAAGTACTGCAAAGGTTCAGAAATCAACCTGTAACTCTGCACTTGGATGTGAGGACCACCTGGACTACCACCAGTCTCCATTTGCTTCACAGGCTGATGGGACCCCCTTGAGAATTTTCAAGACTTTCCTCCGACTTTGGCTAACCCTCAGAATATCAACAGTCTTTCTGAGTTCTTCAGTACTCTCTTTTCTTTTATCTCATCCTTAAGCCAATGGCCAATGAAAAAGGAAAGGTGAAATCTAGCCAACAAGGGTCAATAGAATTTACTTAATTTCAGAGAAATTGAAACTTGAATCGAATTGAATCTGGTGCAGACATTCAGACCAATTTTCATTTTATCTGAACTGGTGACTAAACTGATTCAGACAGTCTTGCTTTTACTGAAATTGCTTCACTGTTGTCTCATTTTATTTGAATGGGTCCACAGACCTCTTGGTTTTTTTTCAGACCCACTCAATCTAATGTTAGTTCTATCTGTATTTTATCCATTTCTCCATTTCAGGAAATGTTTGTAGACCTGAGTAGTCAAGGAAATGGAAAAAAAACCACCTTGTTTCCAAACAGATTCAGAAAGCAGTTGCTGTTGTAGTCTAACATGACTTAAGACAGCTATAGTCAGACTCACTTCACTTAACGTTAGCTGTCTGCAAGTTACATGCTCCATCAAAGCTGGCCATCTAGGTTTCCTTGGTAGTAAAAGGAGAGATATCAATGTCTCCACATAGCAGTTAATTTAATCCATTTTAAACATCTTCTTTAGGTTTGGATGAATCATCCAGCGGCAAATTTATTGCCCTCCCTTGACTGTAATGGAAGTTTGGACAAGACACTAGTTTTAGGCTAGGTATCTAACTCTTAGACAACATTAAATGAAATTAATCCAATGCCACAGACAGGAAGACACATAGGAATTCCAATTCACTACCCTCACCAAAAAAGTGCTAGCATTTGACATGATTTATAATTCTAGTAGCTCAATTTTTCATATTTTTTTTTATTGTGTCCACCTGAGATTCCTCTAATAAAACCATATCACTCTTGATAAACTTTATTCTGAAGGTCTTGCAGTAGTTAATGATGTAGTTCTTACATTCCTGTTCTTTTGGCCTTGTTGCTTTAAAACACAGTCTTCAATGCAATCATGTCAGAAATAAGAAAACATATGATCAACTACCCATGACCCTTAGGATTTGACAATGTCACAAAAGTTGAGTAGCTGATTTTAACTGCCCTTCTCTTTCCCCATCTCACCACACCCTTTCCCTAACTGTGTGGGTACTTGGTGTTACTTAGCTCCTGGTTTGTTTTTTTTTTTTTTCCCTCCTCAATTTCCATGCCTAATGAGCCTGAGCTGAGTTAATAATGGATGTAATAAGTAATGACTCATTGTTTTGGGGCCTGTGTGTCTCTGTGTGCAATGGAAGAGGAAGCCAGGGCTCCAATGCTATTTGTTCTGCCATGTCACTTGCCGCCAAGCAATGCCACTCATCAATAAAAGGCAAGATGACGGATGAGTTCATTTAATGGAATTCCTCTGAGTAAGCTGCAGCCACTGCTCTTCAGTAGGCTTGTTTTTGAGCCTCTCTTTCTCTCTCTTTAAGTCCCTCTTCTCCCTCCCCATTTTTTTTTTTAATATTCAGGACAGTTGGAAAGCATGGCTGGCTGAGAGGGTTGCCATTTGTGCCAGCAGCTCCTTCTGCTCTTAACAACTGCTATCCTAAATCAAATCAAGAGCTTTGAGCAGGGAGATTAAATCGGCACCACCCGATATTGACATCGCATGGCATTTGTGTGCCTCGCCTTCCCCTCTGTCCCTTCCCCTCTCTCCCCTCACCAGTCAGTGTGGGTGTGGAGGGAGGCTGGTTAAGCATTTGAGGAGAATAGGGTTTTAAGTGTTCTCAATATGGCCCTGAGCATGCTGAATAGCTGAAACAATCCCGTTCCTTTGGAAAAGTATCAGGCTCTGTCTTCGTGCCTAATCTACAGCGCTGCATGTTTCCAAGGCCAGATTAGCTAAACAGGTTATTATTTCAGTTTCCACATGCATACATCTGCTCAGAGAACAAATGAGGTTTTCTTCCCTCTGACCGTTCCCAGCTTCTTCTTCCTCCACCTGTTCCTTCTGGTTTGCCCTCCCTTATTTATAACTTCAAAGGTCTGATTCTGGTATAATTTAAGAGAATAATTTTCCAGTACATTTTATGCAGGTGCAAAATGTCACTGGACCAGATCCTCAGCTCAGGACAGTACGAGGAATTCACATAGATCTGCATGCTAATGGTTCTATGGTCCCATTAAGTTCAGCAGGTCATAACCTGGTCATAACTAAAATACGTCAGAGTAGAAGAAACATTGGGATAATTTTACTTAAAACTCCCACAAAATATACATCTAACTTTATTTTCCAAGATTGCCTAGTTTAATATAAAACATTATTGAGCAAGAAGTAAAATTCCTTCCATTCCTAATGACATAGATAGGGGTGAAACCATCTTCTAACTAGTTTTTTCCCTGTTTACTGAAACCTAAACTTGTACTGGAATGAAGATTTTGCTAAAGCTGAAGTAAGAACTTTGTCCATTTATTTTAATGAGAGTTCAGGTTTCCCAACACCATGTGTTGCCTTTGCATCTTATATACATATGTACATATGTATGATGGTGGGTGATTGTGCATTTATATAAAGTAAGTCATACTACTCTAGTTACTTAAAATGTCTAGGCAGATAACCAGTTTGGGTGAATATCAGTTGTTTTGTTGAGAGTGTGACAGCCTGACAAATTATAGGCATTGTCTCAAACATTCATTAAAGAACTTTGGTGGAAAAGATGCCTCTGTAAAAACGCTGAGTTGTGTGAACAGGACAATGTGGCCGGAGGAGAGGGCCCCATGGAGGGTGCGACCGCATTTCTCCAAGGCTGTAGTTCCTTATCTTAAGTGACCACAGCGTATGCACCTGGAATCCAAGGCTGCAATTCCTTATCTTAAATGACCACAGCGTATTCGCAGGGAAGCCAAGGCTGCGATTCCTTATCTTAAGTGACCATGAGAAGGAGCACAACGTATGTGCCCGGAAGAGAGGGCTCTGCAGAGGATGGGACTGTGCTTCTATCTTAAGCGGTCATGCCAGCAAGTAAAGAGAGGCAACTCCCCAATGAACCCCCCCCCAAGCTCACTGACTGATTCCAGAGAAGCCCAGGAACGTGAACTGCGCATGTCGAGACCACCGACTAACACACTATAAAAGAAGGAAGAATGAATGCTCGGCGCGCGCCCTCCAGAACTGGATCTCTACGCTGGCTGGACCAACGCTGGACCCAGGACTGGTGACTCCCTTTTCTTCTCTCTTTTCCTTTTCTTTCTGTCTTTATTTCTGTCTTTTCACTCTTTCTCGCTCTTTTTCCTCTCTCTTTTCCACAGTCCCTACACCCCATCCTTTGAAACATAAACCGTTGACCAAGTCTGAGACTAGGAGTGGATCTAGCCGCCCCTGGGCTCCTCTCTGAGAAGGAGTTTAGAAAGCAAGGGAGTCTACTCTGAACCTCGTGACTCAACGGGAGGGATTCCCTTCTGTTGCTTTTTCCACTCCTTTTTCTACACCTCTCTTCTCTTTTCAAACAGTGGCTAAAAGACATGATGCAAGGTTCATATTGATAAATTCACTTGTACTTGGGCAAGGTTAGCCAGGTTGAATAAATGTTGATTGTTGTTTGAACTCCCCTGGTGTTGGTTCACCTTAATTCCAACAAGGAAATCCACGAACCTGAGTCGCTCCAACTTTGGGACGCGACAGATAGCTATGGTATGATTGTACTCCAGCTTGGGATATGTTTAGGAAAAAAAAAAAACCCTAAGCATTTTTTTTTAACACTGTCTTTTTTATAGCATAATGGTTAGGAATCTGACCACAGAAGGCCAAGGAGCTAAAGAAACATGTGCTGCAAGAGGGGCAGACTTACAGATGCAAAACTGACTGTCACAGCTTAATGTTCTCCAGGGTGGAAGAAAAAAACCATAACGGCACAATAGTATATTGTGTAAGTGCATACTACTTCTGATTAAAAAGATGATATTCAACTTCAAAAGTCTCCTCTGTTCTTTGAAAAATTATACAACTTTAGATTCAGCAGCTTTTTAATGTTAAATTTTTTTTTTCAGTGTCAAAAATCTGGGAATGAGAAATAATTTCACAATGTCCCAATTGGCTAAAGAGAAAGAGGTAGAAATCAGAAAGCTCTGTGTTTGGATTTTTTTAACTTAACAGTGTACTGGGCATCACTGAGAATATATCATGGGTACAAAATATCATTGATAAGTGGGAAAAGGGTGAAGGATACCAGGGTGGATGAAGTAAAATAAAACTTTCATAGAAGGAAACATTTTCTTTGGTCTGTAACGTATTGAAGAGTGCTAATTAATATCTGCTCTCTCAAGCAGTCAGCATGGGAGTTTGCTTATATTTCATAGAGCGTGAGTGCACACTAGACTCAGTCAAAATGCATTTGAAAAGACTGTGGGCTTTTTGAGAAGGGTATATATAGGTAGCTAAACAGGGAATAAAGGAGGATATTAAATATCCCATAGAGTAAAAGTGTATTAAATAACCTATATAGTAATATACCAAAAGTATATTAAAAAGCCTATGGAGTACAGACAGCCAAGAAACAGATTAACAGAGCATTACATTTTATTGTCGAGCACAAATGTTCCATTCCTTTCTCTGAGCTCCTAATCAGCATTTTTCATTATTTCTGTTCCCCTGTATTTGGCTCCTGTGCCTCAGTGCCCATAGCAACACTTCCAGTAGCGTTAAAAACTAGATACTGCAACCACATTCCCAGGCAGAGAGCTTTGCCAAGGCCTACATTTGATCCAGCTAGGAGCACATGCCCGCTCGGTGGTACAAGGTCATAATAATAATTCTCCCTTCAGGGGCAAACAGTCTTAGGAATGATCCCCCACTATTCTCCCCTACTATCTTGGCTCATTTTGATCTCAGTTGTTATTAAGCTCATTTTATGCTGCAGTCAGAGCAGCTTGTTTACTTACAGAAATGGTTATTCAGAAAGTGGATGCCTACAATGAGACCAGAAGTCTGTGTGAGTGTGTCTGTGCAAGTGTGCATGTGTGTGGTGCATGTAGGGAGAGAAAATTGGTTTGTTTTAGGGACACATCATTCCTTTGAACTCCAGAAAAAAATGAGTCTTTTCTTTGATGGACTATGCTTTGGTTTTGTTTTGTTTCATTTTTGCCTTGCCCCAGTTTTCTCTCTGTAGTGTCTAATGTACATTTCAATGGATGGGAATGATGACAGAAGGCATTTGCAGTCCCTTGAGGCATGGTAGCAGTCTCTGGAAATATTTTTGGTACTGAAGTATTCTGAAGAAATAAAAGAAATCCTTTTTCTTTTTTTTCTTCTTTTTTTTTCCTTCTTACATCAAGATTGGAATTTCAGTTGTTGAGGAGGAGGGTGGGTCTTTTTGTTTTTCAATGACAGCTCTTCTCCCTGCCAGCTACTCTCTTGATTTAGTTTTTTCTAATTTCTCCTTCCTCCTCCACTTCCCAAATCTTGACCAGGCAGTGAGTCCCATTACTGAGCTATTGTGCTTATGAATTAATACTCATGTTTTTATAGGCAGCACTCCAGCCCTTCAGAGTTTGTTCTCAACTGTTTTTGACTGGATTCTTTGTCCAATGGAGTACGGAGAGTATTTTCTGTTTGTTGCATGAAGAAACATGGTTAACAGGAAATACTCAAGGTTTTGCCAGTTTGAGTGGGGGAAATGGAAAGTTTGGGGAAACTGTCAGCAGGAAAGTCAACAGAAGGGAAGTTGAATGCTTTTGTAGTTGTCTAGGACAAGGGGAGAGCTGAGTAGATGATTCCATTTGTCACTGAGTCAAACTTGATCAAAATATTCAGATGGATGACAAAAGAAAGCAATCCACAGTAGGACATTCACAACATCATTTAAACCAGAGAACTACAAATGTTTCCCAAAATCTCTAGGCAATGAGTGGTGATAGGAAGAGGATGGGAGTCTTTATACCAAACATATTGGAGCAAGGGGAAAAATGCAGTATTTTGACATCTGCAAAAATTCTAGTGCAATTTTAAATGATTAATTGCAAGTTGACACTAGAGCGACTGCATTGATTTCAGTGTTGTGGTTTACAATTAGCAGCCATGCAATGTTGACTTGTATGAATCATATTCCTTGTTGGTGTTTATTGATGTAGCTGTACTGGAGTGATTGAAGCTGTGCACATAGATCTCAGTTGATTGTTTATCAAAGCCTATCCCCTGAAACTTCCATTTCTGCCTGTGGTATATGACTTGAGATGCTAACCCCCAAAATTTTTGAGGACTTAAACTATATTTTCAGGAGCTTAAATAAAGAAAGAACAAAACCCCAAGCTTTGAAGTGCCCTCTGGAATGAAAGGCAGTGAGTGGAAAAGAAAATGTAAATGACAAACAATACATCAGATTCCATCATGTTTGTCATGTTAATCGTGTGTAAAGGTGATTACGGAAGAGAAACAGCAATGACAATATCACTTTCTGCTTCCCTTCAAAACAGAAACTTCAAGAAGTACCAAAACTGTACCAAACAAATTTCTGCTCGCTTATCCTTCTATAAAGACACAACACACATTATCTTTGCCTCCTTTCTCAACTTTCAGGTAGGAATTTCCTATATAAGGGCACAAAAATATTATATTTAGGACTAAACTTGATGTGGATACTTGCACCTGAGGGAAGAAGTATTTTCCATCATTGAAATTTGTCACATCCCAATTTCTCAGGATGATGACTCAGGTTTGCCGATTCCCAGGTCAGGATTAAGGTGAAATGACACAAGGGATCCTTTAACTCGCAAAACTCAATTTTTATTTGTTCACAGCAAGAATTGGCATGCTAACCCCCAAAACTGGTATGCTCACAACAAAAATTGGCATGAAGCTATGTCAGTAAGCTGTGTAACATGGGCTAACCATACATCACCAATTGTGTACTACAGGCCTTGCTTATTTGGGAATTAGTTCAGGGAAGACAATAAGGGGAACCCTCCCATTGAGTCACGAGGTTCAGACTGGAACCCCTTGCTTTCTGGACTCCTTCTCAGCGAGGAGCCAAGGGGAAGCTGAATCCGCTCCTAGACCCAGGCTTGGTCAACGGTTTATGTCTAAAGGGGTGAGGTGTAGGGATTATGGAAAAGGAAAAGGGAAAGAGAGAGAGAGAGAGAAGAGAAAGATTTCACTGGTCCTGGGTCCAGCACTGCTCCAGTCAGCCGAGGGGTCCAGTTCCAGTGGGCTTGTGCACATGGGGCTTCAGTTTGTGTCCTTTTATCATCCTTGCCCCTCCTGTGGGTGGGCATTCGAACTCATTAGGCTAATTAGGTAGCCTTTGGGCCATGGTCTTGGGGGTCGTTTGGGGAGTACCTTCCCCTTCCCTGTTGCCAAACAAGGTGAGCTGCCCTCTTCAGTGCATCAGAGCAGCACAAGAGAAGAGGGTCTGTGCACCCTCCAGCACACACTCCCCCTCCCACTGCTGATGGGCGCTGATGGGCTTCTTTTCACCTGTGGTTCCTTGCTAGGCAGAGTTCCTTGTTATGCAGAGTTAGTCATCAAGCAGAACTTGCCCCACCACAATGTTTGAGACATTAACTCCTTCAGTCTCTCACAAAATTGTACCCTGAAATTCAGGAAGAAATATGGGTTCTGTAGATTATGAAAAAAGGTTTACATTTCATCTTCTCAAATACCAGCTACATCACATTATGTGTATAATGCATATTTGACTCAAATCTGTCTGTATTGTATCCTAAAGTCATCCAAGAAAAAGGTTACATCTCCCCTGTTGCCAAGGCATTGGAAGTCTCTAATGTGCCTTCTTTCAGCTGTGAGGAAGTTTTAGCAGTTGGTCTTCAAAATTCTGAACATTTTATCTGTTTCCTCTTTGAAACCAGAAACTGATCTCTCCAATATTTGTTTTCCCTTTTTTCTATTCTGAGGATGAATCAGCTAACAAAGTAGCTTTTGGTCTGATATGGAAAATGGCAACTAATAACATTTTTCACTGGCTGCAACATTATTCCTTCCAAACTAGACATGTGGAAGGCCGGAAGCTTCCTCCAAGATGAGGCAAGAACCTGTGGTGTGCCTCCTTCTCTGATCTAATCTCTAACTCCACTTCTCCAAGCACTTGCTGTCACACACAGATCCCAGAGAGAAAGGAAACCTGTGTTGATGGGCTGTGGTTCCAGATAGAGATTGGTACCCCCAGATGCTGCAATGGGACTTGTGCCTGTACCAGCAGTCAGAGACATTAAACTGTCAGTGGAAAGTAAAAATGCAGGAGGAGGAAATCGCTTCAGCTGAGAGGCACCAAGCCCCAGCAAGCAAGTCCTTTCTGTTCAGACCTACAGTTCTTTGGGTTGTATAACTGGTCACAGTGGTAGTCTCAGAGTATATGAAAACAAGGTCTGAATGTGTATAGATTTGCATATAAATTCATTCATGTAGTCAGAACTTAGTATAAAATCCAGGTCAAATCTGCAATGCAGATGGTCAGTTGTTTCCCAGTTCAGGGGGGAGTGAGAACTCAGTCTCCTTCTGAATTCAGATTTCTGCTTAGCACTTTTCTGTAGAACAACTCATGAGCTCAGAGTTTTCTTGACTGTTGTGTTTTATCATACTAGTTTACATCATTTCGATTATGACATAAATGTTTAATTTCAGCATAATAGCCACAAGAGGCCCTATTTATACCACTGTAATATTTCACACATATCTGTATTTGCAGTTAAGCATGCAAAGTAAGCTAAAGCTGTAGATTGGTTCTCAGTCTTTGAGCTGCAGCAAGGCCAGGTTGGACAAAGCTGGTGAGAGGAGGGCAGTACTGCTCATTCTTCAAATGATTTCTGTATATTCTGGGTGCTCTTGAAGATACTGAGAAATCAAAGTCACGTTGATGGATAATGACTGTGTATGGCCAGGATATCTCTCTCCTTTTGTTCAGTCTGTTCTTTTATTTCAGCTTCTTTCCCACAAAGTTTTACCAAAGCAGGTTAGCCTGGGCTAACACAGCATTTCTTAATCTTTATTCTTAAGACAACCTAGAGATTTTTAAAGTACATATACGATTTTGACAAATACATAACATGATTTATTCCTGTTCTTTTTCTGTATTAACACAAATATGCAAACAACATTCATTATGAGACTTACCTTAAATAGCTCTGCCACTGTTTCCCTTTTTCTTCCTATCTTCCTCTTGACAAAAAAACATCTTCCTCACTGATATGACAATATATCAGCCTCAGTTCCAATCTGTTAAATCTTTGGTATTACATCCCTTAGTCATACTGCAGTGTTTTTCAATTTATTCTAGATACGCAGTTCATAACAGCTCTTCCATATTCTTAAATCCATTTATAGTTTCCTATACATGAAATATATAACTTATTCCTGACTACAGTTTCCCACTTAAACTTTTACTGATTACCAGTGTGATCCAGAAGAAAATAAGATGTGATCTGAACAACTAAGAAGAGCAGAGAGTCATTGCCTAGGTCACTGTTGACCTAAGGAGGCCACATTTGGAAGCTAAGGGTGTCCTCTATTACCACTTACATTGCTTCATTGACTTTTTCAGAGTCCCAAGTTTATTCTAGCTGTACAATGTGCCTCCATGCCTCCACATTCACAGATGAAAACCAACAGAGTGAATTTCTCCGTCGTCACCACCATCTTAGGATGAGAGGAAATGGCCTCAAGATGCAGCAGGGGAGGTTTAGATTGAATATTAGGAAAAAATTCTTTACTGAAAGGGTTGTTGGGCATTGGAACAGGCTGCCCGGGGAAGTGGTTGAGTCACCATCCCTGGAGGTATTCAAAAAGCATGTAGACAAGGCACTTCATGACATGGTTTAGTGGTCATGGTTGATGGTTGGACACGATGATCTTAAAGGTCTCTTCCAACCTAAATGATTCTATGATTCTATGATCTTGTTCTTCATAGCTATATGACCAAATTCATATAAATGGTTGTATGACGAACTAAAGGAGTCCAGACATCTGTCAAGCACATCAGGTTAATAAGTGCAGGAATATTGCATGCAAGTAGATAGACTCCTTTCAGATTTAGTTAGCCAAATGTTTGTAAGAAATATTAATTTAATCCCAGTGTAAATAAGAAAAAAAAAAACCAAAGCCTATGTGAAAATTTTTATGCACAATTTAGTTCTAACTTACCCTTCACCTCCCTGCTTCTGAAGAAAATAATCACAAACTCCAATCCAAAAAAGATGAAATCTTTTAATCTGTCTGGAGTTTATTCCCACCTTTCCTCCTTCTTTGCTCTGCTTTATGTGATGTACTGTTCATTCCTATTACCTCTTTATAGCTGTTTTGTTAAAGTTCATACCACAAAGACCTGTAAAAGAAATTTATGACTCTTGGGGTTTCAGCAAATTCTAAATAACCATAACATGAACATGAAACATTAATTAAAGACACTGGAGTCTAAGTTATAACAGAGATGCTGACATTTAAGCCCCTTGCACCGTGTAAATTAAAAATGGTATGACAAACACTGAGTAATTTGATGGTCAGGGGTTCATAACAGATACCTTAATATCTTTGTCATGAAAAACAGTCTGTCCTTGGTTTAACCCATACTGAACAGCCCAGGGGTCTGGTTCATAAAGCATGACACTGCCTAAACATTTTTGCAGTAATTCATGTATCAGTCTGGGAATTGCATTGAATATCCTTGAGACTAAACAAATATGCAGGAAATTTGTGAACTAAATGTATTAATGCAAATATAAATTCACTGTGTCATTCCTGCCTCTGGTTCAGCTATCCACTGCTGAGTTTTAAGGCATTCTTGTCTAGATAATGCAATGTCACATATATAACATACAATTCAAATTTATTTGATTATTAGCTTAGTTAATGTGAGTCTTTCACAAGATATGTGTACCATTGAAACCTCAGTTTGCTTGGCATAGTAAACACCCCCTGCCTTAATGAACCTACAGCGAAAAAGGCAACACATACCATAGCCTTGCCTTCATTATACACTTTTGCAAACTGAGGAACGTGCATGTTTATATGTTCTTTATGTTCACATAAACATGTTGAATCATGGTATGAGATTCACCCAACCAGTGCAGTTGTCTGTGCCTGAGCTGGGCACACCAGGTTCCTTCTATAATTAATGGAAATGTACATTTCTGTAGTGAGATTCACCATACCCTAAAGTAGATACCTAGAGTAGACCAGTTAAATAGAATCACTGAAAAATTTAGTTTGGAAGAGACCTTAGGAGGTCATCTAGTCCTATTTCCTACTAACTCCAAATTCACTTTGAATAGGTTGCTCAGGGGCTTCTCCATTTCCCTAGAAAATCCTAAAAGTACCAATTCCTCTTCCTTTGATATAAGGGGTAACTAAGGTAATGAGTCTGCATGAAAGTTGTCTGTTAGAGGAGACAGATTCTGCAGGTTACAGGCCATGTATATATTCCTTCTTTCTTGCAAAGGATAGCTGAAACAGGAGATAGAAGGGAAACTAAGTTATCTGACTTTACTTCATATTTTCTATGAAGTAGGGATCAGGTCCTCTGTGCTAACCAAGAGGCAGTAATTTTCTAAAATAACTGTCCCAGTTGTTTGCAATAGGGAAAGCGTGCTTTTAATCAAGTCTTATTTTGACGCTACAGCTACTTAGGTTATAATTCTCTTCAAACACTTAATTAAATATTCTGTTACAATATAGCCAAGAGAAAGCCTGAGACAAATGGAGCAGGTATACCCAGAAAACCCCTGTGTCAGTCTAGAAAGAAAAGCACCAGCAGAGCGATTGTACTTTTCCAGGTTGGATCTTCTGCTAATGCTTCTTCTAGTAGCTGCTGAGTTGGGTCTGCATGCTGTAAACTTTTCTACTGAAGAATCTTAAGATAATATCTGGAAAACAAGGAGGTTGGCTTGCTAAGTCATTTGGAGTTCTTCACCTTTACTTCGTATTTGTTCCATCATTTTCCTTGCATACCCTTCCTGCTTTGTGGTGCTATTTAATATCCTGCTAGTTGTGTAATTTCAGCTCTCAAATTGCATACGATGTTCCCTCCAGTGGAACCCTCACCTTGATAAATTGCCAAATAGTAATTATTATTCCTTCCAGAGCCTGAGATATGGAGTCATGGCTGTAATTTCCAAGGCTTGAGTGCCGAGAAATTTATGCTATACTTCTCTCCATCAGAATTTTCATCTGAGATCATATTTCAAGCCCTTTCCTTTGATAATATGATTAAGATAATTCCTTTATGAAGTTCAAGCCTCCGTGAGACATTCAAGAAGAAACCTGATAGTTCTTAAGCTTCGTTTGCTTCCCCTATGAATATCAGCAATGTATGAAGGGAAAAAGCACACAGACAGGATGCTTGACAGTTTCAAATGCTCCTAATTTTTTAATGTTAATTATTATGGTAGCATCTGCTGGCCTCAAATATGGGACCTCTGTTCTTGCGAGTGCAGTATGAAACTGAAGGAAGAGACAGTCTATGCTTCAGCAATCTTGTCCATGCCAGGATTTTTTTTCTTGTTAGCTTTTTTGCTTGTTTCTTTTTGTTTCTTTTTTTTTTTAATTTAAATGTTGATGTGAAACTTTTTAAGGCTCACTCACTGAGAATATTATTCAAACTCTAACTGTGCTGAGTTCAAAAGTGGTTGTGCTTCACATTCTTCCTGAGACAATGGAAGAATAATAGGATATATACAGTAATACAGATAATCTGCATTTTCTCACAGGAATGCAGGGAGCATTACACATGTCTAGATATGTATAGCAAAATTTACATGCTGTTCAGATAGGATTGTACTGTATTGTTTGGGTACTCCTGGTTTGAAGACATCAAATAGTTTGGGAAAGAAAATATTGTTATCCTCATTTTACAGACCTCTGTCTAATGGTCTTCCTAGCCTGTCTGTGTTGATCACTGGTGGGTTCAGGAGAGCAAGATATTCTGCAATAAAGTTTTGTGGAATAGTCAAACAACATAAACTCCTTTGAAACCTTCTAGTTACTAGTGACTAGCTTATGCCCTGAACCTGAATGTTTATGTTCTGTTTTCTAAGTGTTCTTATCCTTTATTCAGTACTTTTGAAATTCTCATTTTCAACAATATAATATGTTTGTTTCTTCAATATCCTCAAGCTATAACGTAAGGATTGATACTAAATTAGTCAAGGTGTTACTATCCTGCAGATACAAGCATGCCCCATACAGGTGTTTTCTCATGAATATAAAATATATTTGGATTTTAAAATTAACTGTTCCACTACCGAACTGTGTAGGAGGCACAGCCGTTTCTATTATGTCCAAACACTTGCCCAAATATTCTTTCCACATAAGAACACTTAAAAACTCATTCCATCCGTGGTGAAGGAAATAAAACATCTCTTTGTTACACATGCAATGTTCAATTTAAGAAAAAAAAAAAAGAGCCTTGCAGTGTTATATCCTAATCTTAATAATATGTACATTAAAGCTTTCTTCCTGTTATGATCCTGTTTTATAGGCTCATTGTTCATGAGATGGCCTTATTGTTCATGTACATGACAGATGAACACATTTCTACCACAGTCTCCACTAAGTCTATAAATTGTGATTATAGATTGAAATATTGTATGCCTCATTATTTATTTATAGCTTTGAATATCTCTCAAGGATATTTTTCCTTTCTTTTGTGTTACTTTGTTTTAATGAAGGTGAAAGGCTGTAGAAAACCATGCAAGCAATCCAAAGTCCTTTTTTTCACCATGAAATGGCTTCAGGTGTACCACAGTGTCCCTTCTTCAATAAGCATTATTTCCTGGCACAGTGTAATCTCAGTAAGTCATTACTTTGCTCATTGTTTAGGCTTCAAATCATCAAAGCATTTAAACACATACTTAACTTTAGTGCCTGATTAAGTGCCACTGGAATAGGATTTAAGCACTTGCTTAAAATTAAGTGGGTGTTTACATGCTTTGCTGAGTAAGGATGAAATGCTAAATTGAAATCATATTTGTGTCTGAGTGGAAATTGTTCCCAAGTTTACTAAGAAAAGAAAGCAGATTTGATCATATTGTCTGCATGCTTAACTGTTTCCTCTTCTCTCCTTCCGAAAAAACCTTTTGGGCCTGAGAGCCAGCTAGCATTTATAATATAGAATTAACTAAGGCCTAAACAGCTTTTTGCCTGATTGACAATGAGGAGGAAATAGGGGACTGGGTGTGAGCTAAGTGATACAGAAAAATTAGATTCTCTTGCTGAAGAGGCAAATTCTCATGGTGAACTCTGTGATGTATCGTGAGGGGACAAGAAGTCATTGAGGACAATAATATTGTAGGTTCTGTCAGGAACCAGAGGAAGCCTTTTTATGCATTGGGGAAGGAGATATGACATGAGGGGACATGTGAGTGGCATAGAGACAGCAGCTTCAGTCTAATTCCATTTCCAAACTCAGCTTGAAGGCATGAGCCCACTGGAAATCATTCCTCATTGCTTCTGGTGAAGAGGAGATTCAGGACATATTTATGTGCCTTTTTGCAATCATGTAAATGGCCGTGGCAAGACACAAGCCGATGCTAAATCAGGCTCTAAATCTAGCTCTAGAGAGAGAATGGGCAGTGCCTATGATGACGGAGAAATTTTTTTGAAGGATGTAAAAAATCCTAACAGCAAACTAAATGGATTTTGTTCAAGATTGACATAACCTGTCATTTTTTTGAAAATATTCAAACAAAAAGATCCTTTATTTTCTGCTAGATAATTGGTTTTGAAGGCAAATCAAGATCAGCAAACCTGTCTGGCGCCTCTACATATGGCCTTAGACAGTATTTCCTCAGGAATTCCCTTCCTAACTTGCCTTGGAGTTCTTAAATTTTGAAAACTTCTGGACAACTGCTTGGTTCAGCCCCATCTTCTCAGACTGTCCAGCACACCTGTGGTGGGCTGACCCTGGCTGGGTGCCAGGTGCCCACCAAAGCCATTCTATCACTCACCCCCTCAGCTGGACAGGGGACAGAAAATATAACAAAGGGCTCCCAGTTCGAGATAAGGACAGGGAGAGATCACTCAACCAACTACCATCACGGGCAAAACAGACTTGACTTGGGGAAAATTAACCTAATTTATTGCCAGTCGACCAGAGTAGGGTAATGAGAAATCACACCAAATCTCAAAACACCTTCCCTTCACCCCTCCCTTCTTCCCAGGCACAGCTTCACCCCCAGATTCTCTACCTACCCTCCCCTCCAGCAGCGCAGGGGGATGGGGAATGTTGGTTATGGCCAGTTCATCACACGTTGTTTCTATTGCTTCAACCTCCTCAGGGGCAGGACTCATCACACTCTTCCCCTGCTCCAGCATGGTGTCCTCCATGAACTTGTCCAACATGGGTCCTTCCCACGGGCTGCAGTTCTTCACAAACTGCTCCAGCATGAGTCCCTTCCATGGCGTGCAGTCCTTCAGGAGCAAACTGCTCCGGTGTGGGTCCCCCGCGAGGTCACAAGTCCTGCCAGAAAACCTGCTCTGTGGGCTCCTCTCTCCATGGGTCTGCAGGTCCTGCCAGAACCCTGCTCCAGCATGGGCTTCCCATGGGGTCACAGCCTCCTTTGGGCACCCACCTGCTCCAGCGTGGGGTCCTCCCCGGTTTGCAGGTGGATATCTGTTCCACCGTGGACCTCCATGGACTGCAGGGGGACAGCCTGCCTCACCATGGTCTTCACCACCACGGGCTGCAGGGGAATCTCTGCTCCAGCACCTGGAGCACCTCCTCCCCCTCCTTCTTCACTGACCTTGGGGTCTACAGGGTTGTTTCTCTCACGTGTTCTCACTCCTCTCTCCAGCTGCCGTTTGTGTCTCCCCGCAATTTTTTTTCCCTTCTTAACTATGTTATCACGGAGGCGCTACCCCTATTGCTGATGGGCTCAGCCTTGGCCAGCAGCAGGTCCAACTTGGAGCTGGCTGGTGTTGGCTCTGTCAGACATAGGGGAAGCTTCTAGCAGCTTCTCACAGAAGCCACCCCTGTAAACCAAAACCTTTCCACACAAACCCAATACAACACCCTTGCTGTCATTGTGTTTGAACTGATGGAGATGGAGGTTTAGATTAGATATTAGAAAAAAATTCTTTACTGAAAGGGTTGTCAGGCATTGCAACAGGCTGCCCAGGGAAGTGGTGGAGTCACCATCCCTGGAGGTATTCAAAAAGCATGTAGACGAGGCGCCTCAGGACATGGTTTAATAGGCATGGTTGATAGTTGGACACGATGATCTTAGAGGTCTTTTCCAACCTAAATGATTCTATGAATCTATGATTCTATGGTGATGTCACTGACAAAATTCCTGCAAGATTCAGTAAGGCCAGAGTTCCAGTTTAAAGTCTCTGTTAACACACTGCTGGTGTTGGGAGAAAGGGAAATGGAGTCTGCATTTCTCATCTGTGCTTTCCATTTCCTTTTTCAGTATATTAGTTCATACATGGAAGTGTTTTTAACTATTATCTTAAGACATGTTTGCAAGCATTTTTACTGATCAGCGTCACAATTAGTATTCATATAAAACAGGTGGGACAAGAAGAAAACTAGTTATGATGCGTGCTATTTTGGTTCTGTCCTGGTTTCAGCTGGGATAGTTAATTGTCTTCCTAGTAGCTGGTACAGTGCTATGTTTTTGAGCTAGGTATGAGAAGAATGTTGATAACACACTGATGTTCTGTTGTTGCTAAGTAATGGTTAGTCTAAAGTGAAGGTTTTTCGGCCTCTGATGCCCAGCCAGCAAGAAAGCTGCAGGGGCACAAGAAGCTGGGAGGGAACACAGTCAGGGCAGCTGACCCAAAATGGCCAATGGAGTATTCCATACCACATGACGTTTTAGGAACTGGGGGGGACATCGCCGCTCAGGGACTTCTGGGTGTGTCCGTCAGCGGGTGGTGAGCAATTGCGTTGTGCATCACTTGTATATTCCAATTCTTTTATTATTACTGTTGTCATTTCATTAGTATTATTATTATCATTATTAGTTTCTTCTTTTCTGTTCTATTAGACCGTTCTTATCTCAACCCACGAGTTTTAGTTCTTTTCGTGATTTTCTCCCCCATCCCACTGGGTGTGGGATGAGGGCTGCGTGGTGCTTAGTTGCTGGCTGGGGTTAAACCACGACAGTTCTCACCATTGCCAGAAAGAGCTAAAGCTTCCTTTCTCTCTCTCACTCCTACGCTCTTTTTTTCTCTCTCCTGTCCTTCAAGAAAATTGTCCTTTTATTTATTTTTGCTCTATCCAAGAGTGGCAGCTGATTTTGAAGTGTCAGACTGTTATTTGTTTTTTTTTATGTTACCATTTATTGCAAAGAGGATAAAATCAATGTGACATTTCCAGAACAATGATAGATGAAAATGATGAGTGGTCTTTAAACGTAGAAGGCTAATTTTTAAAAATGTCACTAGTGTACTATTTCAGAGTTTGTCAAAGATAAAACAATAAAAGTTATAGATATGAAAACTAATAATATTTCACTGGGTAAGCTATAGATAAGCAGACTGTACAGTATACAAGTTCTATATGCTTCTAAATATAATATGATAGAAATGTTGCAAAAAAGACAGCATTAAATATAGCTACTTTGGGTTATTTGATTAGACGTTCGTTTGTGAAGACCTTGATTTCTGAGGCTATGACCTTGCAATCGGTTGTTCTAGCAAGGACTCATAGACTGGCATTTTATACTATGGAGAATTCATGTGGACTCAAGGGACTGTGATTTGCTGGCCAGGTTTTATGAGTTGCCTGAACAATATAGTCATTGTGCTTTTAAAACTATTAGTGTGTCATACTGTGAGTGCAAGCCTTGCTTCAGAATGATGCTAAAAATCTTTTCCTTGCTCTGAAAGGGTACTGTTTCTGATATACACCCTCCCTTCGTGGACTGTTGACTAGAGTAACCAGTGTGCATAAAGCACAGAAGACTCATGATTCCCCACAGCTCAAACAGACTTTAACAACTTGTGTGTGTGTTTATTATTACTATTGCAATGATTCCTGGCTATTTCATTTACAAGTCACAGATGAAAATCTAGTCCTGAAGCCAGAGACCTTCGCTATTAGCTATCATTGGTAAAGCTATGTGAAATGAGTAAAAATATCTGCTCTGTTCTTAAGCTAGGGTTTACAGACAGGAAGAGCTGATATGACTTAGTTGTGCTAATCTGGCATGAAAGCTTTGATTAACAGGGGGAAAACAGAGAAGCAAAGAAGTGAACATCAGTAGTGGGGCCCTTACATGAGAGTACTAGACCTAAGCATGTGGCCAACCCACATTTGATAAATTGAGAGGTACGAATAAATAAAATTTAATATGTTATGCAGCCGCAGAAAGGGAACTAATACTAGCATACATTTGCCAGCTATTGGACACAAAAAATGTGGCCTCTAGTGATCTTGGCTGGATTATAACAGTTAATTTACACCTTACATGGCAAAAGATGTTCTATTATCAAATCCGAGAGGTCCGTGAAATGTCAGTAAATACAATTTCAAGAGAACCTCTGAGAAATTTAACTCATATTTGGACATCTCTCTGTCTAAATAGGATATTTACACAGTTCTAGTTAAACTGGTGTAGTTTACAAGTAGCTGCAAACCAGATGTCAGTATGTACCATGCTCAAATAGATGCCTTGTTTTGCTCTTGTGAAATATTGACGCTAAAAAAAAAAGGGAGGAAAAAAATCACACATAGCAGTTTAAACTTGATGTTGGTTTTACAACCTCATTTTGGGGGAAAAATGACTTCACAGTTTAACTGCAGATTAAATCTGATCTGATTCAGCTCTAATCATCTCATTAGAGGGAAATGAACATAAATTGTGAATCAACTTGGAAAGAAGGGTGTGGGAAGATTTATGATAACTCCTCCCATCACTACACTATAGACACAAACATTAATGAAAACATGAGAAAAAAGGAAGCAGTTAGCACCTGTTTAAGGCTTTGTTTAATCTTTTTCAGATCTATGAAGAAACAGTTTGATCTGAGAGTTGGCAAATAGATCAGTCTTTGAATTAAAGAATTGTAAAATGGCAAATTAAAAAGGTAAGTCTCATGTTTCCAAGTTTCATGTTCAAAACCAGGTGTGGTAAGTTATAAGGCTAAGCTTGAGTAGCTATTTGCTTGGACTAAATCTAATTTTGTGCAGTATTTGCACCTAGTTTCAGACCACTGCAATTCATCTGAAATGTTTCTAGATACTTACTTAACTATAAAATGTATGTGTTACTCATATTCTGCATTTTCTGAAACCTTTGATCAGCATATGCATATGATAATGGGATGGTCTGCCAGAGGACAGCTCATCTTCAGCTTCAGGGATTTAACTCCAAATATTTCAAAGCAACATCTGATTGTTATAGAAAATACACTTCTTTCCTCTAGCCTCATTTCTATGCTTTGAAAAAAAAATTGATAAGTACATGTTACGTCATGTACCGGTTTCTCTTGGTACATTATAAATATTTACCCCAGCTTACACATCACAGTATGCATTTAGAAATATTTTGAAGGAATGTTAAAAACCCTAATGATTACTCAATGGAGTTATTAACTAACTATTCTTTTACTGCTTCATAAATGTGCTATATGACATGTACTTATTACATGAAGATATGCCTTTTCTTTTCACAAACATTTGTTCACATCAGATATTTTGCTTGCCTTTAGTCCTACCAGAAATGTCACAGAAGACCAAGGAGAACAATTACATAGCAAGTCCTGCTTAATATTTCTAGGCCTAATATGAAAATCTTCAGGAAGGTGATGCATCAGATAGTTGGCACGGGGTTGTTGTAAGGGGTGGAGTATGCAGGGGACAGACAAAAACTTCAGAAAATAATTGCTAACAGTTGTTGTCAGTGTGCATTGACCATGTGGGAAATGAAAGGCCTGTGCATCAATCACCTTTGGAGGAATATGAAGAGAGGAACTTTGACACAATCGTAGTTGCACTCTTAAGTGTAATATTGTGCTATAAACTGTAGAGGGTCCAGGGCTTCCCAAATACACACATGTTAAATTAGTATTATTTTGCTGTTGTTTACTATTTTTTTTAATATGCCCAAGAGCAGCCTAATTTTAACTAAATTTCACAGAATATAAATAAAATAAAATAAAATAAAATAAAATAACTTAGACACAGGTAGCCACCAAGGAAAAAAAAAGAGAAAATCTGAATTGGTGAAAAATTATGTACTATTCATACTATTGAAACCATGAAGACAGAACGTTTTTGTAACAAAAAGTGATGGGAAACCTAATTTAGTGCTAATGTTACCTACACTGTCTATAATTTGATGTCAAAGTTCCATTTGTAAGGCATGAATGATTTCAGAAATCTCTAGAAACTCACCAGAGATACTGTATCTTGACTATAGCCCTTTGAAATACTTAAAAAATATTTGACTTTGAAAAGGGCATTCAATTTCTTTTTTAAGTATAGACCAAAGGATAAACACATATAGTTCATATTTTATATCAAATATGAAAACCCAACAACTCTTTGGATTTTAGTATGTGAATTATCATTTTTATTATGATTTTACAGTTTACATCATCTTTCCAAAAAACGTAACCCTGCCTTAGGAAACAGCCTTCATGTTCAAGTATCTGCCCAAGGAAAAAATGCCTACATACTTTGATCAATAAAAAGCAGGGTCCAAAGGGTCAGGAAGAACCTTTTTGTTCCCAAATTAATAAGAAAGACACTCATTTCAGCAGGACTGGCCATCTTAAATGATTGTCTCCAGTGTACCTTAGAGACCTCAGTTTCAGGCTGGCTTGATGTCCTAATTGAATTGTCTTTGCTGTAGAGTGTAGAAAACAAAGCCTCAGAGAGTTTCCCAGACAGAAAGAAAGAGGCAGGTGAAGGAAATCCACGATACCTGCTCAATAAACAGTGATCATTTTACTCCAATCTGAGAATAAAATAAAATAAAAGGAGAAATTTATTGACCTCTGGTGATAGATTTCTCAGAAATGTGTTATTTTTGTGTGTATTATATATATCACATAATAGTATGTAATAACAACAGTTATATGACCTTATTCTTACCTAGCTCTTCTCATTATTATGTCTCAAAGCAGTTTATAGAGAAAGTTTCCCTCACTACCCCTGTTATGCAGAGAAGTGACTTGATCAAGGTCACTCATCAGCTAGTGGCAGAGCAGGAATTAGACTCTGGAGCCTCTTCACCTTATACTGTACCTTCCAGACTATAGCATTATGTGTAGACACATGTGCATGTATAATCTATACAGGTACTGTATCTTGACATTGCATATGTACAGGGAATCAAAAAAGTGATCTTCTTTTTTAATAATTGTTCTGCCTGCCACCCCCCATCCTACTGGTGTAATTTTATGTAGTCTGATTCTGTACCCTTAATTTTGCCCTCAGCTACTTTAGGGATAGTTTTGAAGATGAAAGAGCCAGTATTTCTCAATAGTGGTAGGCGATACAGTGAAGGGCAGTGGGGAAATATTGCAGTTTGGGACTGTTGTGGTTTCAGCCCAGCCAGTAACAAAGTACCACGAAGCCGCTCACTCACCCCCTACCCCCGCCCCTGGCCACGGTGGGATGAGGAGAAAATCCAAAGGCAGGCTCATGGGTCGAGACAAGGACTGGGAGGGATCACTCCCCACTTATGGTCA
>VYZV01012483.1:331-29339 GCA_013401275.1 Pandion haliaetus | reverse complement strand
TGGAAGCCTGTTTTGAAAGTGATAAATTGATTAAGTCTTTCTAGATCTGTTTATTTATTAGTTTAACTTTGTTTTGCTTTATGTAAACATGCTTAAGGTTCTAGTGTGTGGGTTAATGGTAGCAAAAAAAGCAAGACTCTGCTTCCAGTTTTATGTAGGAATTGTGTAATATCTATTCATCCTATTTAGACTATTTGACAGTGTCTTTCTTAGCCATGGCTTTTAGTTTGTTAAAATAGTGTGAGTACTTGATTATTTCAATTGTTTACTGTATTGGTGTTACAACTTTAAAATGTTTTGCTATTAATACTTTTCTGGCTTTATATGTATCATTTAGTGTTGAAGTTGAAATAAATCAGTATCTTGAAATTTAGATGTAACTGTTCTTCCCCCAGTGATAAAAATATTTTAATTTCTTACTTTGCATCAAAACTTAATAGACTTTATTAATATTAATTTTTCCCTCTTTTGTTTTGTGAGAACAGAAAGCGGGGCCAGGAAAAACCACAGCTCTCTGGAAGGTACACCAATTTATGAGCGTCAGGTTTCGGGTGATAGTCCACATTCATTGAATGCAGACTCATTTTCCATGACTTCCAGCCTAATGAGTGGCAGCATTGATCATTTGAGTACTGGATCTCCAGATCAGGAAAGCATCTTCAGTGTGGAGTACCATACCGTCTTGCAAGAAGATAATGGTTCGGAAACTTTCAGTGTCCTACAGTCTCCTGAGTCTGCAACTGTACTAATTAATGAAGAAAATGGAGATATGGTTGATTTACAGAAACTTCCAAACAGTGACAGTGGTATGGGTACTTCAACTATTATAGATACTTTGACATCTGTTTCTCCTCTAATCCTCGCAGAAGACTTGACAAGCAGTGTTGATGGTGAAGATGATGGTAGTGTGGTTTCTGCAAGCAATGAATGCTGTCCTGGAAAGCTGAGCCAAGAGGAGGAGCAGGATTTTCCTACATTGTGTGACATAGATGAAAATTTAGATAAAATGAAGCTGCAGGATACTGAAAAATCTTTTGAAGAGCCAGACCTTACAGACCAAGAGTTTTTGGAATGTGACAGTGTACTTGGTGTTCAGACATCACTGACACCAAAGGAAAGTGATGAAACTGGTAGGGAAGACCAACAGCAACTCTCTCTAATACACAGTGCTCTGTCAGATCCTTCTGTGCTCCACTTTGACATCTCTAATGATGTTTGTTCAGATAACACTTCCATTTCTGGGTGGAATTTTGAAAGTACAATCAAAACTAAATCTAGTACTAGCACTGCTGAATGGGTAGCAGATGCTTATGAAAGTAAGACTGAGAAATCTGCCTCAAGTGATGAAGAGGATATTTATGGACATAGCTTACCGTATTCATCCTCAGAGACTAGCATGCCTGAAGTCGGTGCTGGGCCGGGTTCCCAGGATGTGGCCAAGATAAGCCTAGATGAAATGGTGCTGTTAAAATCTGATCAGGTATATGTTTTCAATATAGTTAAAATACATAATTGCAGCATTTCAAAAGAAACATTCATGTAATTATCATCCTTTACTTCTTTAGGAAAGCAATTTTTTTCTTAATTGATTTGAGTAAACAAGTAAAGCATAAAGGCAAACAGCAATATGTGTTGTTACTCTTATGAAATGTGATGTATCCAACTTCAGAATGGTTGATGTGTGCTTACAATGTGAAGAAGCTGCACTGGCAGTATTATTCCCAGCTCAACAAAAATGCTGTCATAAACCCATCCATTAAAGAGTGAACAATAAAACCAAGTCATGCTCAAAGGCTGCTCCTTTTTTGGGTCTCCATTAGCCCAAATTCTGCACAACGCTGTTCTCAACCTCAGCTGACCTCATGGGGAATTAATGCTGATTATCTCACATGTCTGGCCCCTGCTTAAGGATTGTTTTACCTGTAAATACTCAGAATAAGGATTAGTCTTTCTTTGTGCCCTAGACAGCAATTAGTACTATTTAAATTGTTGACATTTTTCCTTTTTCTGTTATCCTCTTTCCTTCATTATTATTTTGTGGGTGAACATTTCCAGAAATAGCAGTTCTCGTATAGACTATAGAAAAGAAGTACTAAAATTAATTGTAAAATCTACAAAATTGCCAAAATCACTGGGAGTTTTAGCAGAAGTCTTAAGAAGGAAATACAGTTCTTCTAGGTTGGGGATTTTGTTTCTTTTTAAATCTGTAACAGCCTTGTATTGAGATGAACCATTTGTTGATGAATGTTGAGTTGTAAGTTGATGGTGCCCTATCTAGTAACAACTGCAGCCCAAAGTGTAGAAGACTTCTAGTTTCAGGTTATGATAGTTTTGCACTCTGTAATGTTTGGAAAAGCTCCAAAGATGCTTACATTATAGGTCATGAATGCAGTGCTTGGGTTCACCTCATGCAAGCTATCAAAATTTAAGATAGCAGTCTCTAAACCAAATTTCTGCAATACATGGCTCCTATACCATACAGAGTATCAGAGTTGCATATTTAGCTGTCTCTGTACTCCAGCTATCTTGTTCCCTTTGCTCATCGCTTCACAGACAAGAAAGAATTTCCTGGACTATGGACAAACTGTACATTTTTATGTATTACTTTTTGCCTCTGACATTTACTTTAAGTATGTATTCTTTAATTAGTAAGGGAAGATTTTTCCACTTTCTGGAGGTAGATGACAGTGTGGAGGGTTTGGGTTTTTGCTGAAACTTCTGTTCCAGTAGTCATACTTCACAGTACATACTATCTTGGAGAACACAGACAGATGCAGTTTTATTTTACACAAGGCAAATGTATTCATGGATTAGGGTACTTAAGAACCTTAAGTTTAGCTTTTTTAAATCAAATACAGGTGCTGCTGTGCTTGTATAGCCATTTTCTTGTGCAGTTTGAAGACACCTGACAGTGTTCTGACTCTACAGTTTTTAGTTTGCAGAGAGCTGGATGGGATACTCTGGCCCTGGTTATGGCATCCTGAGCCTGGTTGTCTCGGAGAAATATATTTGGTGCCTGGATTACAGAGGCAGTCTGTACTGCAGTGCGCTGCCTGCTGCTGGCCTGCGCTGGCAGAAGTTTGAAGATGGTGTCCAGCAGGTGGCAGTTTCCCCCTCAGGTTGGTTGGCTTCTCTCCTAAATACAAAACTTATGTAGACTCGTGCATTTTCTTTGCTTTCTTACTGTTTTAACAAGAGCAGTTATTTAATAGGTGAAACTTGTCATTTTTCTGAGATTACAGATACAGTTCTGTGCCTATGTAATTTCCATGTAGGCAGTTTATTATTATTTTTTAATACAGTACTTCTAGACACTTGGTTGTTTGGGACTTACTTCACGTAAAGTAGTGTGGGTCTCTTTGTTGTGTTTTTTGGGTTTCTTAAAAGTCATATCGGGTGATATGACTGCATCTTCACTACCTCTGCATACCATGTTCTAGTTTAAGTGGCTGTCTAACAGGTTCACATTGCATTTTGGGAAGTTTTCAACATGTGTCTACCCAAGTAAAGTAAACTTCAGAAGTATCAGTTTTGTGGTAGAGATGAATGAAGAGGTCCTTGTGTATACAAAACTTTGGGGGTTGTACAGAACTGCTTATGATTCCCAAATTTAAAACTCTTTTTGTTGTAAATGTAGTATTGGTTTTGTGTATGGGCTTGTTTGTTGATTTTTTTTTTTTTTTTTTTTTAAATACTAAAGAAAAAAACTTTTTATTTTTGGTGCATTTGTATATGAGTTTTTTCTGGATGGTTGGGAATGAGGATTACTTTGGATTAAAATTAAACAGGTTTTGATTATAAACTCGCGTTGCTTTTGGCCTTCCAGATTCTTTCAGGATTGGTGTGAAAATACAAGTTTCAGACATTTTCTTTACTTAGTCTCCCACCTTGCCACTACTTTTCTTCCTCTGTCATCTCTAAAAGCACATCAATCTTTCATTCTCTCTGTAGGGGAAGATTTGCTGTCTGTTTTAAGAAATGTGTTCTGTTTGATCTGTAGCTGAGCTTTGTTATGGACAAAAAAATTTAGGAGTGGCTGTACTAGGTGAGATCATAGGTTTATCCAGCTTAGTATCTTGTCCTTAACAGTGGTCAAAAGCAGATGCCTGCAGAAAAGTAAAAGGAATGGGCTGGCATGTATGATGTTTGCCATTGGTAGTTTCAGACTGCAATTGCTGGTGGCTCAGAGATCTGCTGGGCAAAAGGTTGTCTCTCTGTGTTTATTAGCCTTCAATTCCAGGAACTCACCCAGTGTTTCATTGAATCCATACAAATTTCTAGCATCCACAGTTTCCCGTGGATGTATTAACACAAGAGCATGTTAACCACAAACATCAAAACAGAATCAGATGCTACTGTGTGGAATTATTCAAAGGAAGTTAATATGACAATGTACTGCTCTGGTAGGAACCAGCATGGATGCCAATCAGCAGTTAAGTTTGGAATTCCATTTGGTTATCCTTGTTAATTCAAGTGAGGGGAAAAAGTTCTTTGTGAAGTTGCATTTCTGAGTTTTGTCTGCTCTTGACATGCTACATAATGAGCAGGTAATAGCACTGCCCATGGCAGTGTGGGACAGCACAACTGTTCAGGTGTTTGTCACTCGTGACTGGTCTGCAAAAGTTACTAGTAGTATTTGTAGAAGGTGGAAGTACTACAATTAACCCCTTTTCCTTTGTGTACTGAGGATGTGCCAAACTAGTACAGAAGCAAGCCATGAACTTCAGTCTCTTTAATGGTAGGCTTATTTGGCCCTGACAGGGAACTTGTTTTGTTAGTTTTCAGTGTATAACTAAGGAGAATGGCTTGCATTTGAACATTTGAGAATCGCACATACTCTAATGGTAAATGCATTTCAGCAATTCCTAGAGAAGTTGGCCACTGCTCTGGTCTTTTTTTAAAAAAAAAATCATAAGCATTTTAAAATTTTGCATTTTTGTTTAATGCTACTCGTTTGCCTTTCCCCTCACATTAGTTTAGGTGTAGGTAGGGATAAGTCAGCTGTCTCTGTTACAGTAATTGCCAAGTGATATTAAGTTCTCTCCTAACTCCTCATACAGGGGCTCTTCTCTGGAAGATTGAACAGAAGACTAACAAAGCATTTGCTTGTGGAAAAGTAACTATAAAAGGAAAACGCCACTGGTATGAGGCTTTACCCCAGGCTGTATTTGTAGCTTTAAGTGATGACACCGCCTGGATTATCAGAACAAATGGAGATTTGTATCTGCAAACAGGTACCTGAATTAATTGCAGGCTCTTTGAATTTTTGTGGGCTAAGATTATTAGAGTTCAAGTCTATGGAATGATCACAATTTGTTTTAAACTTTTTTATCCACAGCCAGGACATAGGGAAACCTTTTTATCTTGAGAAATGGTTGGAAACAGTTGTGAGATTCTGTGTAATTAGCACACTGGAAAAGTCAGTTCATGGCCACTTACTTTTTTCTGCCAAGTGGAGTACATACAGCATAGAGAATTTATGGCATGGGAAGGATATGGGATGGGTGCAGATAAATGGAAAAGGATTGCAGAAAATATTGAAACGCTGTTGATGCACTATTGAAATGCTGCACTGAAACAACTGAGCCTTAAGTGGCTTTTCTTTTCTTGGTTTAAGGATTTTAACAAAATTTTAAGAAGGACTTTGAAAGGCGATGAGATAGTGTGTGGCTGTTCAGAAGAAATTCAGGTACCGGGGACAGAGTAGGGGAAAGTAGAAGCTGTGTTTTGAAAAGCACAGATCGGTTGGAGGTAAGAGTTACCACTTGATAATGAAAGGAAGGTATTCTGAGAAGATCATAAAGTGCTTTGGAAGTATAGACAAGTGGTATGTATTTTACATGATAGAGAAAGCAAAGCCAGTGGATGAATGGAATGGGCTGTGGAATAGCAGTCTTTACAGCTGCCTTCTCACTGCGTGAGAATGAGGCAAGAATCAGAAGAATGGATAGTGCAGTGGCAACTTCGAAGTCATGGCCTTAGTTTTATCTGCTTCAGTGAATAGAAGAGGATGCATTTGGAAGGTGTTACGCAGACAATATTCAGGCTAAATACAAAAAGGTAGGATGAAGGATGGAGCTCCAAGTTTTAGAGTTAAGGGAGAAGAGTATCAAGGACTCCTGGGCATGCGGGTTTTGCACAGAGAGCTGAGTTGGTAAGGAAAAATTACAAATAAGATGATGAAAGAAGAAGGGGAGGAGTGGGTAACGGGGAAACAGTAAGACACACTAAAGCACGACAACATTACAAGTGGCTATAAAAATTCTTACTTATCTTCCATTTAATTCTGATACTTTCCTAATTTCTATTGTAGATGTAATTGTAGCACAATATAGAAATTCTTCATGATTAAGAAAACAGTTTAAATGCACAGCATTGTTTCAAAGATACTCTACTCTTAAATTATTTTCTTAAGTGTAGTAGTTACAGAGAAATCAAGTGGCCTGTCCAAGGTCGCATGCATATTGCCAACAAGCATGGATAGTGGTGATAAAGAGTGAACTTTTGATGCCAATCACACAGGGCTCTGTGGAGGTTTGTCAGTATTCTTCTTCCCTGTGAGAGATTGGTTTGATTATATCAGCTTACATGCTGTTGTTCTTAGGCTTCTAAATTTGTGTTTGATGCCAAAAATATATTCTTAGCGTATCTGTCTTGTTAATGTGAGGTAACCGGTGATAGTTGTTTCTCCAGGATCTTTTCATTCCCTCCACTGTCCTGCCTAACTTCTATAAAAAAAAAAAGTGTGTGCTCAGAGGTTTGGAAATGAGCATTCTTCTTGTTATTTTAGAATATCATACAGATGAGTCTGTTCATACTTGCTTTGGCAGCATGAGAAAATTAAGCAAATGCTATGTCTCTTGAGGCGTTTCACATGCAGCTGTGTAAATCAAGCTTCAGTATAATTGTGAAGAAGACATGTCCTGCTAGATTATAAATGTGTGCAAACTACCTGTAAATCTACCAGAAGCTCACTTCTTCCAGTATTACACACTGTGGCACGCTCTTTTGTAATTGCTCTGCTGCGACTATTCAGATCAGGTTGCTTCTCTCCCTGGCACGTTTTGGGCAAAAGTTCTTCCATTACTGCCACCCTCTTTGATGCTTCAGCCGAGTTCAATACAGGTTTCATAAACGGAGATTCCTGATATTGACACTAGAGGGAGAAAAGGAACAGAAATGACAGGACAGGACTTGTGCGCTCTGCAGGATGTTGAAGGATATACAGTGTTTTATTTCTTAAAATACAAATTCAGCTATATTAGAGGAAATAATTAATAGTTCACAGAAAGAATGGTCAATGAAGGAAGTAGTTATCAAATGAAAAATGTTAGCGTGTCAAGGATATTCCCCTCCTCATTTTCTTTTGTTGGGTAGCTTTGTCTCTTTTCTTTTAGTTGCAAAAAGCCAAAATTTGTAAAGCAATCCTCATTTTTTGATTTCTAGGCCTGAGTGTGGATCGTCCTTGTGCCCGAGCAGTAAAGGTTGACTGCCCTTATCCACTGTCACAGGTTACGTCCAGAAATAATGTTGTGTGGGCATTGAGTGAGCAGCGGGCCCTGCTATACCGGGAGGGAGTACGCAGCTTTTGTCCTGAAGGAGAACAATGGAAGAGTGATATTGTCAGGTAGTGACACTGGTGGGACAGTGTCATAACCAGAATGACACAAATAATTGTTTTGTGTGTGTGTGTCCTGACATACTCTGAATGACTGCTATGTAATTAAGGAAATTGCCATAGACAGAAGTGGTAACACAGTTAAAGTGAGTTTAAGAAAGTGAGAACAATTTTTTTAAAAGATCTTTATAATGTCTGTCAATATGACTTTTTTGATTGGAAACTGTTTATTTAATTTGTGCCGGAATGGCTTTAATGAGCTCTCCAGATATTTGAGTGACTTTTTTCTGAGATTAAATCTCAGCATTTTCATGGTCATCCACACAACTGGATAATACTTTTCCACTTCCCAGTCACAGATTTTTTTATAAATATTCTGGGTAATTGGTATTTAGCTTTGTAGTTGATCCTACGCTTGTGGTAGTTTGTGATAGAGTTAAAAGCATTGAGTCTTTACTGCTGGCTTTGAAAATCTAGAATATAGTCTCTCTTGTCACATCAGCCTGAAGCGAGTGTAGGAAGAAATTCCAGTTCTTGTTGTCATATGATTTTATCTTCTAGTGAATGAAGCTATTCTTCTATTATGAAGCTTTACCTTGTGTTACCTCCCAGCCTGGTATTTGGCTCTTGAAAAGTCTTAAGGAAATACTCAGTGTCTTGTTCAAATCTGAAATTTCCATGTACTTTAATTAGGTTATTTAATGAAAATATCTGCTTGACCTACACCTTAGGTACAGTTAATGTTCCTGAACTTTGTATTAAAATTGCAGAAAGCAATCCCTATTTATTCTTAAATTGTTGAGAAAAGTTCTCTGAAAGAAATAGTGTTGTTGGCTACCTTTTAAATGTCTGATGTGATCACCTGAGCCTGTTGATTTTCTGAGCTTGAAAATTGTTTACTTATACAGGAAACTTCAAGTCCTAAACCCAACATTTCTTTGCCATATAATTAGGTTGAGTTTTCTATTTATGGTCCCTGAACTGCTAGTATTGTTCTCAGAATAGGTCAAGGAAGTTGGAGGAGATACATGTATGAAGCTGCTTTATCAAAAACTTAAAGAACACAGCTCTTTATTTCTTATTTACTGAACAAAATAGTTTTTGTTTGGTTTCATTGTCATGTGTCCAAGTTTCAAATCTTGAGTGATCTTTGAAGGACTTGGTTTTTTGTTCAATGGGTTTTTACTTATGCAAACTAACAAAATTTGAATTACTGAATAACTGAAAATTTGAAATCAAATGTGTTTTTGAGCTTGGCCACATTGAGTTTGATAATTTTGAACTGCTGTTAGCATTGTAACAGCTTCCTTTAAAATACTGTCAGCATAAATTTGAAGTAAGGTTTTTTAATTTTTTTACTTGTTTGCATTTCCAGTGAAATGCAAGCTTTGGAACCAGTGTGCATAACCCTTGGAGATCAGCAGACATTATGGGCTTTGGATATCCATGGAAATCTGTGGTTCAGAACTGGTATAGTTTCAAAGAAGCCACAAGGAGATGATAACCATTGGTGGCAAGTAGGCATTTTTTTATTTTGCTTTCAGTTTGGTCTTTTACCTTGGGTTTATTATTTGCATTATTTTCCCATGAGATTCTAAGATAAAATTCAATGAATTGTTTGATATATTATAGCACTCTTTATTCAATATATTAAAACCACAGTGTGGCTATGGCTGAAATCCCTTTTCATGTCTGCTATAAAAAAGGGGAAAAAAACCATCCCATGGTCATCCAGAGCAGCATCACATCAGTTTTCAGGAACACGAAGAAATGCTCTAGGAAGTCATATCAATGGTACATGTAGCTTGGTATCTTAACAGTGGCAACAGGACATGCTAGAGGCATGTTTAGGCAGAGCATTCAAGTCTGGCTGCTGAATACAATCTCTTCTCTTGTCTTCCAGTACCTATCCTGTTTCTTAGCTAGGTGAAATAAATAAGTAACCTTGCAAAAATTTTTTTTATTACGCATTTTTCCATTCAGTTGAGGTTTCTTTGAACCATGTGGGGCTGCTTGCTTCAGTCGCAGATCATGTGGGTAAAAACAGCTTGGTTACTGCAAGTACTCCCTGGTATTGATTTAGAATTCCCAACTCTTTGTTTTCCCCAGCTTTTCTTATTTTCCCCAGAGATAGGGGTGGGGTAGAAGGGGGTACAAAAAGTTACAGAGAAAATTTGTTTGTCTGCACATCTACCTAAGTTAAAAGAATTTCAGTTTATGTGCATATGTAATTTCTTCTTGCATGTGGGCATCATGAATAGCTTGGCTTTGAGGTTATTAGCAAACTGCTCTTCTTTTTGTGTTCTTACTTTCTAGGAGTATCCCAGAGTGTTGCCATCCTAGTTGTCCATGACAGAACTTGGGTAATTGCTTATTTAGACCTCCTCCTGCCTTATGAATTAAAATGCCCATGAGGTTGTAGTCAAGCAGTATTATATGCAAGTTTTTGCAATGTGTTTTAAATTGCTACACTATGCAAGTTTCTCTCTTCCTTTGGGAAATTGAAAATTCACCTCTTAGTTTGTGGAGTTCAGCATGTTTTTAGGGAGAGAAAAGAGATGTCATCCCAACGCAGAATTCGAAGTGGATTGTCGGGTAGGAGGGAGCTGTAAGCTGATGTTTAATATTGGTTCTGGTTTATTATCAAGACTCATTCAAAATGTACCATTTCTATTTTCCCCTTCCTACACTTAGAAGGTTTCTAAACTCTTGGTAGATTTCCTGTACATAAAGCACACACAGAGAAAAGATTCTGATGTAAGGTTCTGCAGTTCACCTAAAAGCTTAATTAATTATCAAGAACTTTTTTTTTTTTTTTTTTTTTTTTTTTCCAGGTAAGCATCACTGATTATGTAGTGTTTGACCAGTGCAGCCTGTTCCAAACAATAATCCAGGCAACTCATACAGTGGCAACAGCAGCTCAGGCACCTGTGGAGAAGGTGGCCGATAAACTTCGAATGGCATTTTGGTCACAGCAGCTTCAGTGTCAACCCAGCCTCCTTGGAGTTAATGGCAGCGGAGTCTGGATCTCTTCAGGCAAAAATGAATTCCATGTGGCAAAGGGAAACTTAATAGGTTGGTGTACTTTTATGTCTAATATTTATAAGTTAAGAAAAATAAATAGGAGAAAGTAACTAACTACCATTCTGTCACCACAAAAATTATCCATGGTGAGTCAGGGCAGCTTTAACAATTCCATGTTTAAAAAGTAAATTAAATGATTCCTTAGCATTTGGTCTTAAATACTTTCCCATTTAAACAGAAATATTTTTCATGGAAAATTCATGGTCCACGAGTGAACTGTGCACAAGTTACTCCTTATAGTACCTACGCTTGTGTCTTCTCTGGGGTGAGAAGGCAGTCTTAAGCTATTGTACCTGTTAATATCTAGCACAATGGACTATGGTTTGTGATTGGTGTGACTATGCAAAACAGTGATGTTAAGGTTTTAGAGTGATAATAGAGGCATTGCTTTATTGACCTTTCTTGCTATATTTCTCAAAATAGAATTTTGATTTAGTACATTTCTTTAATCAGGTAAACACTAAGAATAGACCTAGAACATTATTTAACCTCATCCCCAAATTGGTCTCCTGTTGAAAACCATTAATCTTCTCCCTTATCCTCCTTTTCTGCATTCCCAATTTTTTCTCTGTGTGTGCGCATATGTATACATATGTGTAAGGAGGAGGTTATCTCCCTCCCGCAACGGTTTCTTGAAAAGATGTACATAGAAAATCTTGTCTAGATGATATTTAATAATTGATTGCAATAGAATTCCTTTTAAATGGTTGTTGTGGTTTAACCCCAGCCAGCAATTAAGCACCACGCAGCTGCTCACTCACTTCCCCCCCACTCCCCAGTGGGATGGGGGAGAAAATCTGAAAAAGAAGTAAAACTCGTGGGTTGAGATAAGAACCTTTTAATAGAACGGAAAAGAAGAAACTAATAATGATAATGACAACACTAATAAAATGACAGCAATAATAATAAAAGGATTGGAATATACAAGTGATGCACAATGCAATTGCTCACCACCTGCCGATCGATGCCCTGTTAGACCCTGAGTGGCCATCCCCCACTCCCCCCAGTTTATATATGTCACACGGTATGGAATACCCTGTTGGCCACTTTAGGTCAGCTGCCCTGGCTGTGTCCCCTCCCAACTTCTTGTGTCCCTCCAGCCTTCTTGTGGTCTGGGCATGAGAAGCTGAAAAATCCTTGACTTTAGTCTAAACATTACTTAGCAGCAACTGAAAACATCAGTGTGTTACCAACATTCTTCTCATACCTAGCTCAAAAACACAGCACTATACCAGCTACTAGGAAGACAATTAACTCTATCCCAGCTGAAACCAGGACAATAGTAACATTTAAAATAATAACAAATTTTAATAGAAAATTAAGTTTTGTACTAATACCACTCCCTTCTTTCTTTCTAGGCACGTATTGGAATAATATTGTGCCTCGTGGTACTGCTTCTGCCACAAAATGGATTTTTGTGTTGGCTTCCGCAGCTTCATCTAAAGAAGGTTAGTGAATCAACAGTGTAGTCATAATACTCGATTTTTAAATGGAGTGGAATTGATGATGTAAGTAATTAAATATCCTGAATTACTTCATATTTTGGGTGCCTTTTCTGTTCTGTGTGCAGGGATCTAAAATATTTGAAATAAAGTGGAAATACGTCTGTAAAACTACTGGAGATAAAAAAAGGCGTATCATTCACTCTGCCACCTTTGGTGCGGAGTGGCATCCAAGAGAGAAACGGGTAGTCCTTTAGGACCAGTAACTTCCGTTGTAACAGTAACATGAATTGCCAGAAATTGTCTGTGGAATCTTGGAGCATGCTTTGCTGGAATGCCTATACTAACCCAGTATTTCTCCTGTCAGTGCAGTTATTGCAGCAAAATTGCACATTTTATCGATAAAAGTGCAACCGTGCTGGAAAATTCAACTGGCAGTTAAAAGTTAGCAATTACATTATCTAAGTACACTGGCTTTATTGGCAAAAATGTGTCATTTAGAGCTGAAAAAGAATGCTGTTTTTCAAAGGCAACTATCAAGGATAAAGAACAGAAGAATAAAGGGGAGTGATAGTGCACTGTTGTGTATGTATTCTTTCTATTAGTTTCCTCAAATGAGAACACTTACTTCATTTGAGAAGGGAAGTATTTAGGTGCCTAAATAAGGGTTTAGGATGCATACTTGTACTTCAAAATCTTAGCCTGTGAAGATAGCCTAGAAGCTTTAGTTTTGTCTTCAAATGTAGGGATAATTTTTTCAGAAGAAGTAGATGAGTAAGCTTTCTCGGAGTGGTTAGGAATTATTTTAGTAACAGAAATGTCCTTTCCATAGGAAGCTTCCTGTGGCTGTGCCAAAGCAACAAGGATCTGTTTTGTGTCAGTGATCAGAATCCTCAGTTTCGTCCTTCTACGGTGCAGTTGCCACCAGAGGCTGAAATGGTGCACTACTCTGCCTGCCAGGACGCCATTTGGGGTTTGGATAGTCTTGGGCAGATATTTATCAGAACACTTTCATCCAGCTGTCCAACAGGGATGCATTGGACAAAACTGGATCTTTCTCAACTAGGTATGACATTTTTATTCAGTAGACTATCTTTTAACTCTCTTAGCAGACAGTCAATATTTTCATTTAGAAGTATCTTTTGGTTTACTGATATAGAATATTACATTTACTGGATTAAATAGTACCTTACAATAATGGACCTCACAGCAGAGGACTGTAAAACATCAGGAACAACTATGGCTTTCAAACAACGTTTCATTTAGCCTTTTGCTGGAGACAGCATATTTACTGTTTGCAAGGTACTTTATCTATTCCATACACAAAGCGCTGAATTTTGTGGTTAAATACGTTCTTAACAGAGTGATCAAAGCTTCTTTAGGATCCTGTCAAGGAAAAATTACGTTCCATGAGTGATGCAGCTGGTAACACACTTAGGTTCAGGTTTATACCCGTGTCATGATTCAGCATAATGTTAGGAATGTGCTGCTGGTTAACTGCTCTTTTCATTTGGTTAGGCATAAGACCAAGATTGTTGACTATATTTTGATCATTAAAATATCCTCCCAGTTTGGGTCTGGAGTAATCAGGCTACTTGTAGGCTTCATCAGTAATATTCCAATTAGATTTATTTCTTTGATAGTCTGACTGTTAGAACATTCTTATCTTCATGCTAACCTGCATCCCTGTGTCAAGTGAAGATAAAAGAAACTGAGACTATGCACCATTTTTGCACTATTGTAAAAATAATTCCACTGTTTTGCAATTTTTCCATTTTTAATGGCAATGTTCATGACACAGCTGAAAGGCAGACACAGCTGGCAGAGTTTAAGCCTCGTGTACAATTTGTAATACTTCATGGAAAACTTTTTAAAATGTGTCTTTCAAAATTGATTTGTTTGCCAGTTATACACCAGGTTTTGCAGACCTGATGAATTGGTTCCAACTTACTAATTGTACCATAGTTTAAGCACTGCTTAATGCCTTTTACCTTCACTGACCTACCGGATGGGTTTGTCTACACTCTCCTTCTCATGTTGCTTAGTATAGTTTGAAATTTTTCTCATGATACCATTGCTTTCCAGGAGTTTAGATAATAACTAACTGAAATAATAAATAACTTCTTGCTATTGTCTGAAAATCTGGAAGCACTCATAAAGGAAATCAGTGTAATTGGTGCTAGCTGGCTGTAATACCTGGCTTGTGAACCTCAGCAGTTCAGTCTTTACATTCAGCTGTCCTGTTAGCTTCGCAGCACGTTGTGGTGGTATTGCAGAAATCTGGGGTCAGGAAATACTCCAAACACTCCACTTTACCTCTCACTATGGGTTGATACTTAAGTGTGAAATTGTTTTAGGCATTTTCCCTCCAACTAAATGCGTATGGCAGATCACTGCTGACAAGATAGTGCATATCCATGGTTATAATATAAGAGCCTTTATTTGCGATAATGGGGCTGAAGAAATTGGAGAACTATTGTTATTGTTCAAGTGTATGCTTAAATTTACTTCTGAAACATTAGGACTGTGTTTGGGGGGAGGAGGAGGAAGCAAGTTGCTGTAAAATGCAGTTCAGAATTCTGTATGGAAGTGATATGGTTGCCAGCATTAACGTTGAAATATTCATATTATGTTGGTGGTATCTTCCTCTTGCATTTACACTATATACTGGGAGTAGTATCCAGTAAATTATTTTTATTAGAGTTCCACTATCACTATCAAGGTTTCTAAACACAGTAGAGTGACATTTAGGTTTCAACAATAAACAATGTCTCTGACATGCTACTTTCTCTTAACAGTAGATGAATGTGGTTAGTGTGACCTTCTCCTAAGATAAAAACTGTATATGGGAGGAAGGAGAAACCCCAAAACATTAACATAAGGGCTGCATTTTTTAATATCAAATTGTACTGTAGATGTAAATAATATCAGCTATGCTGAGTAGGTGATACGTGATTCCATGTTCGAGTGCTCTGATGTTTGTTTGGATTGGAACATTTCAGCAGCTCATACCTCATGTGACAAAGCTATTACTTCTAGTCATACTTTATGTTAGAAGGAATAATGAGGTTTTAAGTAAGATTTTTACTTTGTAGCTGAATGTCAAGCCCCTGCCTGCAAAAGAAAGTTGTTCTAGATGTTTTTATCCCAAGCAGAAGAAGTTTTTGTGTATACTTTTGCCATTTGTTTTTAATATGAAGCTGTATGGTTAAAGGAAGTTTTGGGGTGAGATGAATTAATTTGAATTCCTGATTCAGAAAGTTAAAATAGTTTTTGGTTAATGAGAAGATCTGTTTACTATTACAGATATCTAAACGATAAAGCTATGTAGTCCTGTTCCATGTTCTTTCCTCCAGCAAGCCTTAACAACAGGGAATACTGCCTGCTGCAGAAATGAGTGCTTTCAACTTGCACTCAGTGGGATGAAATTGCACCCCCACTCTTTGAGGAATGCTGTATTTGATGCACTTCACAAGGATTGTTGCCAGATTTCACATCACTGAAGAGAGAACTGTTACCAAGAATGGGATATCCTAGGAAGCACTGGCATGTTCAATCAACCAGCAAGGCCTATTTTTAGTCTTTAGTTTGGAGTCTAACCAGAGCATTCCTTCTGTAGAGTATCTGTACTGATTGGGCCCCTCTTTCTGTAGAATATGTTTTCCATTAGTTAGCATTGTGTTGTCCCAACACTGGGAGAAAAGAAAAATCAAATGTTACATATATTACATCACATGGCTACTTTAAAATGAATGTGAAAGAGTAGGAGTTCCAGTTGACAGTTAACTAGCAGCGCTTTTTAGTCTAAAATATCAGGTATGCTTCTTTACTATCTTTGCAAACTTTTAATAGCAAGATTGATAGGTGTGATTGGGTATGCAAAAGAAAAAAAACAAAAACAACCCCAAAATTCCTAAACATACTTACTTGAGGGCTTTGTTTTCATTGTGCTGACTTATATAGGGCTATAATACTGCTGCACTTTTGAGATGGGTGTAATAAATATGTATACTGTTGAATATAAATCCATTTGAAAATCAGCTCCTTTATTTACAGGTATGAAACTGCTATGTTAAGACTGAAATGCATAATCCATATGCTTATATTTTTAAAGTGCTGGTAGCATTAGGAATGTCCTTTGCTGAATGTATTAGCAGATCAACACCTTTAAAAGCCTACGAGCACAGCCAACTACAGAGAAAAGTTCACATTAGGTCATGTGGAAGTTTGTCTAGGCACTGATAACATTTGTCACAGAATGTTTCCCTGCTTGAATTCAGTTATTTTAATAGCATATTTTTAGTGTGCTTTAGAAATTGTAGTATTCTATGACTAAAACATTTATTTTTAGATTTAAAAGAGAAATACCTCACATACACTACGTACAGTTTTTTTTATTCATTGTATCCAGTGATTTCTTTTTCTCTCACAAGTTGTATTAACTTTTAATGATTTTTATGTGACTGTGTTGCAAGCTAGTTTAATACAATCAAGTCTAAATAAGAGTTCTCATTATTAGCTGAATTTGAAAGGAAAATGCCAGGTGGCTAATACTCTCGTTGTTATTAGGTGCTGTAAAGCTGATCAACTTGACCTGTGGAAATCAGCATGTTTGGGCCTGTGACACCAGTGGTGGTATTTATTTCCGTGTAGGAACTCAACCTCTTAACCCCAGTCTGATGCTTCCTGCGTGGATAATGATTGAGCCACCTATACAGGTAAAATGTTGATTACAATTCTTTGTAACCCGGTGGTTTAGCTCTATGCATTTGAAAAAAGAGTAATTTTAACACTCATGGAAAACAATAGAACCAGATCTTAAATGTGTAGCTTGAAACTTTGTCCCACATGTTTGACTTCTACAGGATTTCTGTCCCTGCCCACCCCACCCCCTCAAGAAAAAAAAAAAAAAGCCCCCAGAGTCTGTATAATGTACTCTGAATGTGCTGGCTTATCACTGTAAGTCATCCCAAATTCATCTGATTGTTATAAATAACGTGTGTAAGGTTTTGTTTTCCTTTCTATCCTTAATGAAACTTTACTCTTCTCGTAACACAGCAACTTCATAGCCACATAGTAGAATGCAGCCTTGAACCATATACTGAACACCTGCTGCACGTTAGCCAAGAAGCTGGACTGGCAAACAGCACAAAGCAGAGGGTGTGGGAAGGCTCTGCTCAAGTGCCATGGTGCTGAAGTGCCTATCTCCCTCTTCCTTTACCCTCACCCTTGTGAGTCTGGGATGCTTGCCAGGGTGCTGTGCCTGGATTTAGGGACTTCACTTATCATCCAGTAGTTAGTAAGCATGCAGTACAATTGCAGCTCTTCTCCTGTGTTCCTGGAATGGGCAAATCTTATATCCCTTATACCTGCCAGCTGGGAGGATCAGAGTGGAAAGAAGCCTCCTAAAGTACCCTGGGAGTGTCTTTTCTGAATATAGAGAATGGACAAAATATGTTTCTCCAGTGTCTGGTTTCTTTTTTAATCTCTCCTTAAACTTCAGTGCTTGCTTTCATTGCTGCTCTAATACTTTGCAAGTTAAGCTATAAAATGGAAGTAATTTCTGTGTCGTGGATTGGGACTGCTGTAATGGAGCTGACCTCTGACTACTGATTTCATTCTTTGCTCCTTGGCATGAAATCACTTGAACTAGCTGCTGATCTAGCATAGTAGCACTGGATGTGTTTGCATACTTGATTTATATTTTATAATGTTACAGAATTTCTCTTGAAGATTTGGAAACGTGTGGTACTTTTGAAAGGATGTATTAAGAAATAAAAGTAAATCTGTGGCAGTAGAGTTGCAATAGTTTATTGTTTTTTTACATCATTCACTTTTAGTTCTGCTTATCTCTCATCAGCCAATTATTAGCTCCTTCTGTGAATCTCAGGTGTGTAACAGCAAAGAAGGGCAGGGACACAGGGACATGAAACTGCAGACTTGCATCCCATCAGTTAGCACAGCACTGGTTAGGCTTGTTCTGTGCTGGGAATGTGGTCAAGCAGACCTGAAGAAATGGCACCTTGTTTTGCAGAATAGCAGAACAGACTGATAAATAAGTACCAATATCACCTGCAACAAGGGCTAGATTACGCTGCTCAGTCATCATGTGCTACAAGTGAGTCTTTCTGATATAATCTATAAGAGACAATTTTTTCCTGCTAACAGAGGGCAGGGCAGCGGGAATAGGAAACTGAGGATATCAGTGATGATGTCTTCCATAAGGGTAGTATTCTTAAAATGGAGGAAAAACACATTCCAGGATGAGTTCCACTTAAACTGAGTTTGCCATGAGACATAGAATTAAACTTGTGTAGTATCTTCTTATCAAAGATTTGTCTATCCAGGTAAATAGCCCAAAAAGCTGTTTCTCTGCACTGATACTATTTTGTCTGTACTAAGTGCAGTCTTTACTCCTCCACTGAAGTAGATTAAACTACTCAATACAAAGGTGTTTACAAGAAATTGGAATTTGCCATGGCTCATTATTTAGCAGTGACTTCCTTATGTAGAAAGTCTTCAAGCAGACAAGGTTGAAAATCACATTATTTCCTGTTAGCTTATTGAGGAAGCTGGATGATGTTGCCTTCCAAAATTAAAACCTTCTGATAGCCAGAGCAGTGTCATTCTCTTTTCTGTTATCTTGCCAACACCTGAAGTTGCAAATTTAATGAGTCATATGAAAGGGCAAAAATTCAAACATTGCTTGCAGAGAAGGTGAAAATTTGTGGGTTACATGCTTGTTTTGAGACAATTCCAGCACATTAAAACAAGTCATTAAAGTACAGAAGGAGCAGCCATTCATGCTTTTACAAGGGCTTAATGCAAAATAAGAAAATATGTGAACTTTAAAATTATTTCCAAATGCTAGCTTAGTGTTAGGATAACAAATGTAACAGACGATGGCTGAAAAGTGGACTACTGAGTGAACAGTGTTGGCTTATTAGCAGCACCTTACTGTTATCTGTCCCTTAATTGACTTTGATGCAGTTCATGCTGCATCACTTTCTCTTCAGAACAAAAGAAATATTGTAAGAAGTATTTGTGAATGATTCAGCCATTTTTTTTGTTTGAAGAAGGAAATCAAAATTGCCTTTCACTTGCTTTAAGTACAGGAGCATTCTGAAATAACGTAATTTAAAACCAACTATGGATATTTCATTCCCTAGTAAATGTCAGAGCCAATATGACTTGCCATATCCCAGATCTCATGACTCATGGGCAGCTTGTGAGCAGCTACAGACTCTGCTTTTATGGTGTCACTTTTCATTAAAGGAGTGCTGCAATTGCACAGCATCCATCTTTGTACAACTTCACAAACTATTCAGAGAGACAGTAGTTTTGATGAGATTTTATTCATGCTAAAATCCGTGAATATAATTTAAGTTTAGTCTTTGCTCTGTGATGCTGTATGGTTCTTTTTTAATCTAGACTAAACCCATTCTTACTTGTTACTATTCTCTTTGTAACTCCCTACTGCAGTATCTATTGAGATGAAAAATAACGTTTTATGTTCTCTGCCCTCCCTCATCTTTAATTTATCCAACACTTTGGAAGTGGTTGGTAACATCATTACAGTATCTTGAGCAATAGTAGTTGATATGTAGATGTTTTCCATGCTTCATCCATTCAGTTCTGCAGTCTTAGAAGTCAAAATAATTATGTAGTTAAGCAGCTTTTTGGAAGCTGCTTTAAGGACATTGACAAAGCTGATCAAAATTCTTTCATGAAATTATTTTAGTCCAGGAGATAGAACATGTTTTTCATTCTACTGTTAATGTACAGGATAATACTATTATCTGCTGTAGCATGCCTCAATATACATTAAATTTAATTCAAAAAAATGAATGGGAAATATAAATATTATGTATGTAGATATTATAGAGTATGTTTCTACATGTGTAGGCATGTATATTTATGAAAATTTAATGCTTTGCAGATTTTTAGCCTAAAGAAATAATAATTAAAATAAAATATAAAATTAATATAGTTAATAAGACTGATTTGGGTGATTATGGAGTAGCAGTTGATCAAAAGTTAAAAATCATCAAATTGCTTTAAAAGGTCCCCAGAAGTTGAATGCTTGTTTGGAAAGAATTCTTTCAACATTTCAGCTTTGATTTTTGGCATCTTCTGAAAAAGGTGCAGAGACAAAATCTGATCTTGAGAAATGCTCACTTCTACAACTACTACTTAATGTAAAAACTGGCCTTAACCACCTTCTTAGGTTTACATTAAAGGATCTATCAGATAAGCAGAACTTTATTTAAAAAAATTAAGGGAAACAAAGATCAGGACAAGTATTCATAATGAGTGACCAATCATCTATTGCTTGTAAACAGTCTTACTCTAAAAATAGATTAAACATTTTATTAATTGCTCTTTGCTTAATTGCTACACTTTGCTCTTTTGTAACCAAATTTCATGGAGAATAGGATTGAATAAGCAATTTTATTAAATTGAGAGGTATAAATATCCGCATAGCTTGTCCGAACTGTGGAGTAAAAGTGGTTTATTTAAGGAGATGTTTGCTATTTGACTACTGTAAAAGCTTTCGTTGATCCTTTGTAGTTCCTAGGGTTTCAGCAGAAGAGTACCGCTTAACTTAAACTTAGTTGGCCATAAAATGATCTCTTGCAGTATGTGCATTTCAAGTTAGAAAAACTTCTGATTTAGTGCTCTTCCCGTAAACAACCTAGTAATTGTCTCTCTATATTTTAAGCTTGATACCATAGGTAAGAGAAGAGAGTCAAAATTCTTACTAATCTAGGAAGAGCTTTTTTTTTTTTTCCCTCACATGTACAAAAAAATAGTGAGGCTGTTCACACTTTCACTGTCATTCAAAAATTGTTAAAACTACAAAGCAAATGGTAGTTAAATATCATTTGAAATTTAGGAAATTGCTCTGTAATTCTGCAAAATCAATACATGCTGGATTTCATTTCTTTTCAATACCTTCCTTTCTCTTAATCTACCTTCAGTGTAAGGAGGTTGGCTGTGCCTCACGGATGAGTGGTGACTTGTTGGAAATGGTTGTCATGATCTTTGTTTCCTTTCCTCTCTCTAAATAAAGTTCTGCTTACCCTACGGAACACTTAATGCAAATCTGGAGACTTTCTTACCCTGTCATCTGCCTTGCCTTTGCATTTTTCAGTGAGGTTTCTATTATTATTAAGGCTAGTTTTGTGTTAAGTGGTACTTAGAGGAGGAAGTGGTGAGCACTCCTCAAGATCAGATTTTGCCATTACATCTTTTTTGGTAGGTGCCAAAACCAAAGCTGAAATGTAGGAAGGATTTGTTTGAAATTATCTTCAAGGATTGAACATGTGGAGGCAGAGAGATTTTTCTCTTGAAAATGCTTCATAATTTTCACTTCGGAATCATCCATGCTACTTTTGAAAGTACTCTCCTGCACTTGGGTCGCAACAACCCCATGCAATGCTAGAGGCTTGGGGAAGAGTGGCTGGAAAGCTGCCTGGCGGAAAAGGACCTGGGGGTGTTGGTCGACAGCCAGCTGAATGTGAGCCGGCAGTGTGCCCAGGTAGCTAAGAAGGCCAATAGCATCCTGGCTTGCATCAGGAGTAGTGTGGCTGGCGGGACCAGGGGAGTGATTGTCCCCCTGTACTTGGCACTCATGACGCCGCACCTTGAACAGTGTGTTCAAGGGCAACGATGCTGGTGAAGGGTCTAGAGCACAAGTCTTAATGAGGAGCAGCTGAGTGAACTGGGGTTGTTTAGCCTGGAGAAAAGGAGGCTGAGGGGAGACCTTACCGCTCTCTACAACTACCTGAAAGGAGGTTGTGGTGACGCAGGTGTTGGTCTCCCAAGTAACAAGCAATAGGATGAGAGGAAATGGCCTCAAGTTGTGCCAGGGGAGGTTTAGATTGGATATCAGAAAAAAATTCTTCACTGGAAGGGTTGTCAGGCATTGAAACAGGCTGCCCAGGGAAGTGGTTGAGTCACCATCTCTGGTCGTATTTAAAAGATGTGTAGATGTGGTGCTTAGGGACATGGTTTAGTGGTGGACTTGGCAGTGCTAGGTTAACGGTTGGACTCGATGATCTTAAAGGTTTTTTCCAAGATAAACGATTCCATGATTCTACTTGTCCTGGAAAACTGTTCATTCTAATGCATAATCCACGTGGCTATTCTTTTCAAGTTTGATTGTTTTTAGTAGCACAGACTAGCTTGCATTAGCTAGCTGTTGCACAGATCTTTGAGTTGCTATGAGTTCCACTTTGGAGTGCTAAGATGAAATGCAGAGGAATTTTATTAGACCAATTCTGCTTAGGTTGGAGGGGTAATGCTCATTAAACCTCCTGGTTATCTATAGACCAGACTAGCTAGTCTATTGTTCCATATATCTTTACTCATGTGAGGCCTCCTGAAGACATTAATAGGGAGAGGATTTTCCTGGAAGATTGCACTTTTCAAGATGATATGGAGAAGAGCTGTTTGGCAGTAGTAAGAGTAGCTGTGTCGAGGTGGGTTGCAAGTAAGTATAAGAGATTGAGGCTCCTGCAGCAGTGTATTTTGTTTAGCTGATTTAGAATGCCATAATGTTTAAGTTCAAATGTGTACTATTCTTCACAGGCATGCCTTCCTTAATAAATCGTAAATTACAGAAGAGATGCTTTAGCTAGTGGAAAAAAAAGCAATTCCAGCATTTTTACTGAAGTTGCCTCATGCCGATTCCATTGCTCAGTTCAGTGCTTATTGTCTTCGTTTTTGTTGCTAGTTAAGAAAACTACTGTCAGTATATTTCACTGTATTTTTCTGCTGTGGAGTTTTAGCCTTCTGATGTTTGTTTCAAGGCATTGCTATCACCCTGTTCAGAAAAGTGTGCATGTAGCCTGTCACGTTAGATAGCAATTATTATCAGCACCAGAAGCTTCAGATCACAAAAAGTGCACAAAATGATACACCCAGAAAACTGAGTAGATGATCCTTCTGTATCCTTTTGAAATACGATCTCAAGGTGGTATACTTGCTTTTTGACAAGACTAGCTTATGCTGAAAACCAAAACTTGTGGGAAGGAGAGCCTTCTGCTTTCATACTTCCACTTGTTCAGTACTAGAAATATCCTCATATCTGCATTCTTCCAATGTGCCCATAGTTTGGTTAGGTAACACAGAATAATATATTTAATTATTTTCCAGAGACATTAAGAAATATATTTAACATTCAGTTGGGTAAATAAAGTTACTACTATTATCATTGTTGAGTTTTGAGAGTTTTTCAGAGTTATTTTATTTAAAAATAAAACCGTAGTGGTGTAAAAATTCATGTATAAAGGATATGTGTCTTGATTTAGCAAGCATGTGCCTTGGTTTCAGTGGAACTGTTCATGTGCTTGCAGGTAGTAGTAGACTGAACTGTTTAATAAATAGGAGTCCTTGAACAGTGATTTTGAAAGAGTCATAAAAAATTGCTTGTGCTAGTATAAACTAAGATTTTTGGGGATTTTTTTGTTTTGTTTCATCTTCATTAAAGCTGCATCTGCATTTTCTGAATTCTGGTTAGAGCAGTTTTTATTGTTGTTTTTTGTGTGACTGAACATCAGCTTGCTTGATTTTAAACGCTCTGGGGAGGTGGATCCAGTTGACAGGTTTGTAATTGGGGGCTTAGCTTTTGTGAAGTAAATTGGGGCAGCAAAGGTGGGTGTTAGCACTCAGAGTGTACGGTCAGTGAAGAGAACTTCAGTGAGCCAACAAGTCCACACAGAGTAAGGAGACACCCTGGGATAACTGCTGGGCACATTAGACCCTTTGACCTTGAATTAGGAGCTTGGAGGCCCCTCCCCATAGTGTATTACTGTCTCCTCCCTATTTTATGATGTAAGCAGACAAGGTGCTGAAAACCTGTCTTTGCAGATCAGCCTGGCAATCAGTTGCCTTCCCAGGGAGCTGGAGGGCTGGGTTGTGGACTCTCTCCTGCTTGGAAGGCCCTTCCTACAGAACTGCCAAATAGTCTGGCCTGTAGGAAGACACTGTCCACTGAACCCAAATTTAATGAAGCTAAGAAGTAAGCAGGGCAGAGGAGATTGTACTATATATAGTCTAGTAAACGTACTATATATAGTCTAGTAAACGGATCATCTATCTGGGAGGCAGTGACTTCACTTCTGATCCCTCACCCCTGGAGTACTATTGTTTTTATCCAGTATTTTAACACATTGCATAGCCTTGTATTTGGGGTGCACACTTTACCTGGGACAGTACTTAGTCCAGAGCTTTAGATTAGGTGTAAGGAAGAAATTCTTCACTGTGAGGGTGGTAAGGCACTGGCACAGGTTGCCCAGAGAGGCTGTGGATGCCCTATCCCTGGAAATGTCCAAGGCCAGGTTGGATCAGGCTTTGAGCAACCTGGTCTAGTGGAAGGTGTCCCTGCCCATGGCAGGGGGGTCGGAACTAGGTGAACTTTAAGGTCCCTTCCAACCCAAACTGTTCTGTGATTCTATGGATGAATGCTACTAGATGAGTAGTAATTGATGTATCTTGAGTGCATTTTCAGCGTTCTGAGGCTTACAGGATGTATTTTGCATCCTGACAGATTGTAACTTTTCAGAATTGGTCAATGTTTATTTTTAAAATTTTTTTCTAATTATTATTTTTTTTACCTCCTCCTTGAGTTCATGGGGTTTTCTTTTACAGGTGCATTGGCATTTCCTGCCCCCCCCGGTTATGTAAATGAATTGTAACATAATGGTTATATGCATTTGTTCATAAAGCAGTGCAGTAATGAAATGGGAATTTCTGTTACTGTCAAAGATGTGGTGGTGTTTTCATCACAAACATGTTAAATAACATGGACAAACATTAAAAAGCAAAATGGCAGAAAAAGCAACAATTTAATAACTGTTTAAGTTTGTCGGAGCAAAGCAGAGCTGAGGCTGAAGTTAAAAATGCATGGGTGTTTTTACCTTACAAAAATGCTTTACTTTCCTTGGTAAGGTATTTAAGTTTCAAAAACTGAAGAGGTGCACTTCACTGGCATACCCAGCATAAGAGCGTGTTTTTACTGATGCCTGTTAAAGGTGTGTTTAAAAAAAAAAGTCTTGGTTTCTCAGAGCTTTGCTTATACAAGGTTTTTATTAACTCATGCTAAATTATGTTCTGTTTCATGGGAAGTTGTTGCATGTAGTGTTTACTGAACATAACATTTACTTAACAGACATTAACATACATTTCTGTAAAAACTTAGTTATTCTTGTCCTAATAGTTCAGTTTTTCAATATGTTATTAAAAATGCCTGTAGTGGTAATTACAGACAGCTTATCATCTCCTACACTACAGTTTATAATCTTAGGTATAAGACAGTTATAACCAGAAGATAGTTGGGCAAACCTGAGTAGGCCTGTAATTTGTATGGTCTTAGTGATTGCATTAAAGTTTAATTTATTTTTTTTAATTGCTTGTAAAGAACAGTTGTACTAAATATTTTGAAATTATTTTATGGTTCTGTTGAGCTTTATGTTGAAAAGTCGCATGGGTTTGGTATGACCTTTTCTAGCATTTGATGCCGTATGTTGTAGTGTTTTCCATGTTTCTGCAAGAAAAACTGTTGGAATAAAAAATAGGGAGTTGAGAAAGGAGAGGTCAAGGAATTGACTCCTTGGCTTTGCCTTATCTTCGTGGAGACTGGAGATACCCAGCTAAGGCCGTCATCTGTTTATTCACTCAAGGCAGAAAGTGGGGGAAAGGGTCATGTTGTTCTTCTAAGGCTTCTGAGGAAAATAGTGCTCCGGTTTTTCAGTCAATAAATAATAATCTTTTTCTGACAATTCAATGGCAGCATTACTGAAGAACATGTGGCTTCCAGGAAGACTAAACATAGATTCATCTTTCTACTCCTGTATATTGCCTTGAACTTCTCTGCAGAGAAAAAAGGGGCACTTAATTTAGCAAGCTGTTCTCCTCAAGGTCTGAATGCAAAACATGATGGTCAATACTGCTTTTATATTGCTCATGCTTTTTTGGTATCTCTAATGCTGAAAGAGCTTTACAACCTTCATTCAAATGGAGCTTAGAAAATAATATGCAAATAGTTAGGCCTATATTAAAGGAGGGTCTCTCTAAGTTGCATTCTTTGTTACTCTAGTTAATAGCATCTGGATGTCTGTTAGCCATGAAAGTAGTCAGATTAGTCTGATATACAGATAACACTCAACAGTGTGAGAAGTATCTCTAATCTGACCTTCTTACAACATGGCCTGGACCAGCTGATGGGTTTGATTTTGCCTTTTGAAGGCAAGGAGAACATTTGTGCTGTGTGTAGCCACCAACCTGTTATTAAAAGGGCTGGGCTTGGAGAGTCTGAGAATGTTATGTTTAGTCTTCCTCGTCCTGGATATTTGCAGCAGAACAGAGATAGTGGAGGTCTGCTGCTATATGGACTCTGTGCTCCTGAAAAGTGACATGGAAGATGTTCAGATGCCTTTTTTTGTGTGCGCATGTGTGTTTTTCCTTTTCACCTTGACAAGGAAGTTGAACCACTGTTTTGGGTTCAGCCGTGACTGAATTAGTTAAAATAAGACAAAACTTTTGAGTAGTAGGTCGGGGGAGAGGGTGGAACTACATTAGTTTTTACTTTGGATTTTGTTTGATACTGTTGTTTAAATGAAATTCTTCCACTGAAGCTTGTTTCTCTGGTTTGCAGAAAGAAAGAAAATTTCACAGAATTTTAAAGCTAACAGACAATTTTGTAGCTTAAGTATGTTTAGCACAGACACTACTTCTTGATACCATTTAACAAATTGTCAGTTAAGTGCTTCCTTCAAGTTTAGTTCATTTTATCAGCACTGTTTTCTCAGCAGACATGTGGGTGCTAGCAAACTTTCTCATTGTTTTTATTTGTAGCAGACAACAAAGGTATTCACAGCTTAGTATGTAGTTTTAAATGTTGAAAAGTACATAAATTAGCATGTGTTGCAGTCCATGGTTGTAGTGGGAAATATTCAAAAGACAGAGTGACTGGGGTTTCTGTAGCTGAGGTACAAGACCAGGGGGCAGGAGGATCTGCCTTCTGTTCTTCACTAAAACAATCAGCGTCCTGAGATTTTTTGAGTTTAGAAATTTTTGCAACCACAAGTAAAAGGAAAACAATGTTCCACCATTTTTTATCAGATAACACTGAATCCATACATGCTGTATAATAAGTTGATCTCTCACAGTGATGAGTATTGTGGATAAACCTATAAACAGTTTGGTGTGTCAGTATCTGAAGAGCAAGGCTGGGAAACTTTAAAATTCCAAACCCTTCAGTAAATGACAAATACGACACATTTTGCAGTCAAGGTTTATAAATCTCATGAATGCTATTGGAAGTTAAAACAGCTGAGAAAAGTCTCTGCTGAAATATTTTATTAATTTTCATGGTTATCAGTCTCTGAAATGTTATCAGCAGATTTATAAATTTGTACAGATATCTCTTTACTGCCATGAGAGAACTCTATTTAATCTTAAACTGCATCTGTAGAGGTCTGTTTCTTGTTATATAGATTATAAAATACTTAAAGCATGCTTATGGTAATTAAAACTTAGTGAAAATGAGGGATATCTGAGATGCTGTCAGTATGATTGTTCCAAAAAATAGTACATTATGTCAAGAAAATTTTAAATTAATTTTATCTACCCTACTGTGGTAGCCATGAGACCACCTTTTTGTTGTAGATGGCTGCTTTCTGGGTAAAATAAACCAGAAGTAAAACCTCTGCAACAGGCTCTAAGAATTGCCTGTACTTGTTTCCCAGTGTCTTGTCACTGTTCTGTGCCAAAAGCTGCTGTATATAATCATATTGTTATCTGTCCCATCAGCTGTGTCCTTTACTGTCTGTTTCACAGCAGAAAGGTGCAGTGGAGGGGGGGTGTTCTCTGTTAAGAGCATTGGATGCTGCCATCAGTGTATTGCCTGGATCCTTTATAAGGAGAGTGAGTAGGAGGATGTTTTATTGATGCGACTTTATAAGAAAGAGCTAAGTAGCCTGAAAGAGGAAGAGAAGCTGGAAGTCAAATACCCAGAGAGGTAGGGAAACTTAAGGAGGAAACAGGAGCTCACTTAGAAAAACAAAGAATTAGAAGAATTTTTGGAACAATCNTTTGGCCAAGACTAGAGATGTTACTTTGAACTTGATAATTTCCATTTGTTTCTTAGATAGGTTGGTGATGCAGAATAGGGTAGAGGTAATTCCTTTGATTATCCTTGAACCTGCAGTGGTATCAGAAGCAATCTAGCTGAGCATCATGCAACTCCTTTTGTGCTACCTCTTTGGGGTGTTTTGTGTACTTTTCTTTGCTTCCACTACCTGTAAATCTGTCATAATGAACAGGCTTAGGTACTGGGTGTAAGCACTCAGTACATCTTTCTGGATGGAAATATTCCTCCAGTTCATTTTCAGGGAATTCTTTTCTAGACAAATGGCAGAGGAAGAGAGGAATGGAATCCTGACATGGAATAGTGGAGAGCAAGGTGTACAAATCCCAACAGTTAAGTAACAAGGGTCACACCAAGCTGTTTGGCACAGTTGGAACATGGAGGTGTATTACAGAGGTGGAACATAGACAGACACACTGGCAATTTGTGGTCTAAAGGAGATGGGGGAAGAGTGGCAGAAAGTCCATGGGGAGGGGGAGATAAATGGATTTAAAAAAAAAAAAGAAAGAAAAAAGGTAAAGATCTCCTGTTACATGCAGTAATTCAGTCTGCACAAGCTATTAACTGCACAGTTCCCTTAGTTGAAAACACGGACTACAAGAGCAGAAATATGGAGAGGTTTGTGATGAAGCTGGAAGCAGCACAGTAGTGAGGTATACCACATGACAGTGCTGTGGGGAGGTGAGCAGGGTAAAGTAGGAAGGAGTCAGA